>JAOVYW010003804.1:0-13714 GCA_025775045.1 Hiodon tergisus | reverse complement strand
GCAGTTCACTCAAACCGGCAGAACTATCACCATTAATGTTTCGTATAAGAGTCCTGAGTTAACACTCTCACTAAACTATTGCATTACAGTAACTTTAACATCATTTCTCATACAACCGACCGCGAGCTTCTCCAAATTTTTCTCGTTCGTTTCCCTCCCTTTTTCCACTTCCTTTTACCTTTCAACTCAAAGGCGATTGGCTCATTCCTGAACCTTTCAGAAATAAAATAAATTCACAAAACCTTAACTTTTAAACGCTTATTTATTAAACAATGAAATTATTTATTCAAACTTGTATATATTATATAAATAATTTCAACCGGGTTACACATGTCTACCACGAATAACAAAGTCTGGTGAAAGAGCCTTCTCATATGGAGCCCCATAATTATGAAACTGCCTTGAAAGATTTGTAAGGGAACCTGACCAAATGAACCAACAAATGAGCCCACTGTACAGAAGCTACACACTAGTAATTAAATGAATGTCCTCTGATGAGGGAGAAAATCATTGAGAAATCGTTGAAAATCCTTGGAATGCATAATGCCTGGCAATTTAAAAATAAAATAGCTAAATGTGTTTAATATTTAATTTTCATGGGACAATCCATTACCAAACTGACACGTTTAATAATAAAATGTAAAAGCTCAAGCAAAACAATCAATCAAACACTGGGTCGGATTTTTCGATCAGTGAATCTGAAGAGTGGGTTAGCTATCTCTGTTTTGGCGTTAGGCTAAATAGCCAACATTGCATTTTAGAGTGCTAAAACACATCCATAATCGCCATCATGTCATCTGAAACATGAGTGAGAGTTCCACAACCTTTGGTGGGGCTAGGTGCTGGGTCGGCGCCAGAACATAAGGAACGGACGGGCACTAAACTTTGACGGGGGGCGATGTGTTCATCTCACATAGCTTTTATTTAGTGTATAATTAACATTGCCTCAGGGAGAAAACTCAGCTGAGGGGGCACAGTGACCTTTATGGACGGGCCTGTACCCTCAAGGCCCACCCATAACACCGACACTGGCTAGGTGGCTAAATTATCACCTCAGAATCATAATAGCTAACTAGAAAACATGAAATGAAAATATCACTTGACGGTATTCACCAAACAATACTCACCAATGGTAATTAAACAAATATTTTATGCATTTATTACATTGAACTCTGTTAAATAAAATGTGTTCGGTTAAATAGAAACCTTAGATTTAGTTTCAAGCTTCTCAATTAAATTATTTTGAGAAAATGTGATAGTTCTACCATCTTTTACATAATACCTCTGTATATTGCAAAATTTGACTTATGTATTATTACTACTAATCAAATATTACGTGAGAAATCAAGAAAATGTTTTGATATTCCATCTCTATCATGGTATCACCAAGTTTTAAATGGTAATTTGTCAAAACAGTTACAACGGTTTTCATGTCGTCAGTAAGCTCCTCACCGGCTCTCTGGGGCCTTACTTGAAAGACAAATCTGTGAGCTAGCTCGCGCAAGAAACTACATGTCAAGAATAAATTACAACAAAAATGTTCAGTATATGAGTATAAACATCAGTATAAAATAAATTGTTAATTTTCTTTACACATTCTTAACCAACATAAGATGTACTTATTTTTAAAGTTCCAGTTGGTTACATTACTTTTACTGAGATCGGTCTTTAGGTTTTCTCAAATTTGCAGGCAGCATATTGCAGTCTCAGCATTATGCATCAGCAGAAAAATTGCCTTTAAATAATGTAGCATTAAATATAATAGCCTTTAAATAAAGGCAGGATTCAATTGATTACTTTTTAAAAACTTTTTCTTTGTAAATTAAGTTAGAGCTTGGTACAAAGAGTACACATACCATATTTAGTGTCATTTGAACCATAAGAAGATTTTGTGATAAATTCAAAACAGCAGAAAAAATAGGGTCAGCATTACACCAGTTACCTGAAATATATCTAATCACACATTGGTTATTTTCTACAAAGCACTACAGCTGTCAAAATTAATAAACAATGAACTACTTAAAAAAAACCTAAATTTATTTATTTATTTAAATTAAAAATACATTAATTGAATGTTGAAAAAATTATTATATATATATATGTACATATTAAAATTGGTTAATGGTACATTTACTTAATCATTTATATATTTATTTACACATTTATTTAATACTTTCATTGTCGACCATTCAATAATAGACTATGGAATTGCTACTGGTTGGCAGGTTTGGTCCCAGGGAGGAGGATTTCAAACATGCCATTGGTCAATCCTTTTATGTGCTGTGCTCAATTGTGTGTGACGGCTGGCTCAGGTAAGGCTTCTTCCTGTACTCTGGAATTCGTCTTTGTGCCAAGCTAAATTTGAAGTCTTGAACTTTGACTTTCAGAATAGACGCTCTTTTTAAACTTTTCACTATGTCTGTAATTGCTTGGTTTCTCAAGGACAGCTAGTTATTGACGTCACAATTCCAAGCATAATGTGGGAGAAGACGCTCTTTGTCAGAAGGAAGGTGGGCAGAAGGCCTCCAGCTCAACCAACCAGATGGAAGGATGTATATGTTTTTTGGTAGGAAAGCATGATTCAGTCTTAATGTAATCAAACAAGTTCTAGACACTGAGCACCCTTCAAAAATGAGCTTGCCAGAAAATGTTATTCTGGAGAAATGGCTGCCAAGTAGCCCTTCAGGTTGAAGGTGTCTAGCCTTCATTGATCAGGTCCTGCATAAACTGCAGAATTGCTGTCATAGGACTGGTTTACAAGATCCACACATCACTGCAGGAACCCTCCCAACTTGTAACTATACTGGGTGGAGGCTGTGCTGTCATTTTGTAGGGTGTCAACCTTACTTCAACCAGAGCCATTCAAGGGCTAAACTCACAGTTGCAAGCTTGACCGATTGTGTTGCCACAGGCCCTGTGCCTGACTGAAGAGTTTGTGGAAATTAGGCAAATCCTTTGGGAGGCCACGTAGGAGATGAATCGTAGATGTGAACTACAGTCTCCTGAGCTAATGTGGAGTCACTAGCAAGACTCTGGCCTGCTCCTGTCTGATCTTTTCCAGGCAGAGCGGCCATAGGTGGGAATGCATACTCCAATGCAGCCCCAGTCCCTCCATATGGAGAACCAGCAAGGGGAAATGCATTGTCTCCTGGGAGGCAAAGAGATAATTTTGAGCTCTCAGGAATTTGGACCAAATTAAACTTGTGTCATGTCTCATGTCTACTTGAGCGATTGGCAGTCGTATTTACAAATCCAGGTAGATGAACTGCCCAGATGGAGAGAAGGTGTTTGTTTGGCTGAAGCAGAAGATTAGTCACAAGACGCTGGAGGCAGCATAATGCTGCCCTGGTGGCCGATGTACTCCACCACTGTCGTGTAAGTGAGTCGGACAGATTTCTTCTACAAAAACCTGTAGGATCAAAAATGCAAATCCACCTTTGTGATCCAGTCTGGATGGATGGACAACGACAGCTACCTGAAAGTCAACGTCTTTGGACGTTGGGGAGGCTGAAGACAAATTATAGCAAATTCTCAGTCTTCACTGTAGTAAGGATCCACAAATCTTGGATGCATTGATTCCAGTATTCAAGTTGGTCCCAGGAAAGGGGATCTGGGCCTGTGGCAGCAAATTCCTAGACTGTCCCAACTGCCACCAGGACAGCCTCCTGGCCCTGTGACTGGGATCTGCAGGAGACGAAAAACTGCTCTCACTGGACATAGTGTGGCGAATATGCTCTCAGTCAGATTCGAAGGGAGGTGACAACTCAATTTATTTGGTCACATGGAAATGTATGTGCCTTAGAAAGGCAGGGTTTACCTGCAGGGTAACCTCCACATGAAAAAAGTAGACAAGCATGGGACACCGGTAGGGTCTATAATTCATTTAACACTTAATATATTTACTATAAGGGAAGTTATTGCCAACAAAATGGCCGTCTGAAAAAACAAACTAATCGTGTCTGTAGAGCACATGCTCAAAGGCCGGAGTTGTTAAGGCATGCAGCATGACTTTCAACCTCCACTGGAGGGTCACCTTCAAAATTGAGCTTGCCAAAAAGTGTGCTCCATGAGAAGTGGAGATAGCTGCTAAGTACAACTTCAGGGTGGAAAGTGTCTTGCCTTCATCTAGCAGGACTTGCAAAAACTGCAGTATCACAACATAGGACAAGTGGTGGGCTCTTCAACCCCTGCCATGCATCACGGTTGGAACAACTCCACTGGTATTCTGGCATTCTGCAGGGTGTCAGAAAGGGTAATTTTTCAAAACCGCTCAGCTCAGTTCAGGGCCAGACCCACGCCTGTAGGCTATGGTGCCACATACTGCCCTGCACATGACTGAGATGTTTGCTGCGATTAGGCAGTTCCTGTGGAAGGCTGCAGAGGAGCGTCACCAGAGATGCAAACCAAGGTCTCCCGAGCCAATGTGGCGCCACCAGTAATATTTTCTAGGCATAGCGGGAGCAGGACCACTAGTGGAAACCTATAGAGGAGGCATGAGGGCTACTCTGCCAACACGTCTATCCCCAGACGTGATCTTGTAGCATTTGTTCAGCAAGAGATGCAGAACCCTGTGGTTTAACGAGGGGGTGCATACATAGAAAAATAGGAAAAACCAGAGGTCAAGAGGTGTGTCTGGGGTTGGTTTAGCAAAAGCAATAGAGGGCCATTATTTACATCCCATTTCTACAAGGTGTGGCCTTAGTGTTTTCCCTGAATGGGAGGTTTTGATTCCTGGTAATAATAAAAGTGTTAACTTAAGTGTGGGCATGCTGAATAAAAGACATCACAGAAACCTCCCTTCTCCCTGACTCTGCCCACCTCCGGCCTGGGCACGCCCAGGTACACTACAGTGGTGCCGAAACCTGGGACATCTGGAAGTGTTCTGTGGCCCAGAGCTCCTGCCCTCGAGGAGAATAAAGGTGTTCCAGGCCCACTGGCAGAGCGAAGAGTGCACCTACTGTTTATGGTAGGCCACAAGCTGAATAAATGGACAAGCTCACCTCAAAAGGGAGGGGGAGGTGGTTTGCACGATGTGCACTACGTTCGGCCTAAGTGTGACATCTATCCGGTGATGGGAGAGGAGAAATAGTGGGGTGAAGAGCAGCAGGTGACCCCAACAGACAGGCAGGGAAAGGAGTATTCCTGGATGGCATAGGCCTCTTTCTCTGGGCCCAGTCAGGAAGGAGCAAGGGAGCAGGACATGGAAGGAGGACTCACCAACAACTGGATTGTACAAGATTTCAAAACATTGTAAGCAATGCAAAGTAGGTATGAATACGTGAAGAACTCTGAAGCTCAGCTATTAAGTCTGAAGGAAAAAATAATATGGATGCCTGACCTTTACCTGGCGAATCAAGACTTGAAGCATGTGCCTGACAAACACTTTCAAAATTTGGCATAAATGCTCAGAATTCTGGTTTCCTTTAAGGGAAAACAACCTAAATATGATGGTTCATATTTTGTATTTGAAAGGGAATCAATTAGTTTGGTAACTATGGTTTAGTTACAGTTGTTTAACTTCAACTGCTTGCTAAAAGCACCTGCACGTGGACAATCAGTATAGCTGGTGGTAGGGTGGACAATAGAACACTATCGATTTTGGGCTCAGCCGACAAACTGCCGAATAACTCCGGAATCGCTGGAATTTTAGCGCCTTCCTGAAATTTACATATAAGGTAGAACAGATTGTTGTTGAGGTAACTGAATTAAAAAAAAAAAAATATATATATATATATATATTAAATATCAATATAAATATACCCTTAAAATAAGGTACTTAAACCGGGATATACACTAAACTACAGTAGCTAGAGCAAAAACAACTGCAGATTCTGAAACGGTGGACTGACTTACGTAATATCCACTGGTAGGGAGGAAGCATTTCATTCAAACTCCATTGTTCTGCGTCATCAATTTCAGAATCTTCATAGAATCTATGCTATGAATGTGTGGTGGGAATTCTCATTTCACAAATGTCACATATAATAGCTTATTGTAAAGAAGACAAATTAATATTTAATTTAAGATTAGTTTAATCTGGGCGCCACCTTGGCCTCAAAAAAATTAAACACACCAAAGAGCTGAATTTAAACAATTATCACCAATATCCTTTCACTTCTAGTGTGTCAAGGCACAACTGTCTATATGTGATGAGTGTATTCGTTTTAAGCTAGTTTTTAGCAGAAGATAGTTATTAAGAAAAGAAAAGAATGAGAGGCGATTTTTCTCAATGCCACTGGGTGAGATAGAACACAGCTACTCATAGCACAGTGTGAATGTTCCATTCAATTTGTTTACTACTGCCTCACACTAGAGTTCCAGCAATAACAGAGTTATTTGGCATTTTGTCGGCTGAGCCCAAAATCGATAGTGTTCTATTGTCCACCCTACTCACTGACACATGCAGAAACACAAGCACACACACATGATAACTGAACTCTCACAGTGAAGTACTTAATTTTTTAATAATGTCTTTTTTTTCTTTAAAAAAATCATGTCAATATACAACACAATTTTGACAAGAAATTCTGTTAAATTTTGCTCCAAGTTAAAGGTCCTTGAGGACCTAAGCAAGCAGATAGCAAGAACCAGAGAGAGAGAGTGTGAGAGAGAGAGAGGGGGGGGGTTGAGAATGCAAGATGACAGCATAGCAAGGAATAGAGCTACAATATGCAATATTACAAAGAAAACTACATTTCGAAATAAAAAATAAAAAAAAGGATTAAAAAGCTAAAAGAAAAATGGAGTTAAACAGGAGCTGGAGAAAGAGGCAAAGCCTCCATTCATCTTACATGCAGGTTCATCTGTAGGGAAAACCACCTTCAGGATTTCTCTTTAGTCTTCTTTGACAGAGTCAGTCAGTCTTCGGTGAGGAGGGGGAACAGCCTTCCCTCCGCACCCCTCACGCTATTTCTCACCACTGGTACAGTGTCTGTTGCTGACCCCTCTGAGCTTTTTTGTGTGTCCGTCTGTGTGGGCATGCGTAAAATACAGAACATGACTTTCTGTGTTTGTGTGAGAGAGAGAGAAAGAGAATGTGTTTGTCTGTCTCAAGCAAGCTCCACACACTACAGAGAGACCAGCAGATGGCGCTATAAATAGGCCAGAATTGGTGGAATGAAGTCCGTTCTCAGTAAGGGTGAAGTGAAAGGTGGGGGCTCGGAGACACTGTCCATTGTCTAACTTCCTCTATCCTGACACAGCCAGTCACCAAACATATCGTCCAGGTTCCACCGCGGCTGCTGTGATGTTTACCCTGAAGCAAGAGATGAGAGTCAAACCTAAAACACGCAGTTTGTGTGTGTGAGTGTGATTGTGAGTGTGAGTGTATGAGTGTGTGTGTCTTGGAGATGTAGAGAGGTGTGTGTGTGTGTATTTACTATGCAGAGATATAGAACTGTGTGTACTTGCTACGTAGACATGTATGCAGGAGTGTGGCTGTGTGTGCAGGAAATGTAGGTAGGAGTATGGAAGTGCACGTGTGTACCTGCTATCTGGAGATATAAGTGTAGGTACGGGAGGGCGATCGACCCTCAGCCTGTCCATTAGCTGACACATTCAGGAAGTCCCAAATTAAGATAGTGTCGTCATGGGAACTACTAATGATCTGGAACTCATCAAACTGCAGCCGGAACACACGACCAGAATGTTCCTGAAAGACATTGTCATCATCGTCGTCATCATCACGCCATACTGAATTCACATTATCTCTGCTCTGGGTAATCAGAACAGAAACACGTCTTTGTGTCTGCCGCAGAATACATGCAAGGATTTACTTGCTTGTTTAAAATTAACATAATGGATGAACATGGTTAAAATGAGTTCTAACTATCCTAAGCTCTAACCAGTTTGGATTTGGTCCCGGCCCTAATAATGTTAAGCACATTAATATACCTGTCCTGTGGAACAACATGTGTTTTGACAAATTATGACTAGGAAACCATAAAAAGGTTTTTTTGCCCCCTGATCAGGAGACTGGTCTTGAAGACAGGAGTCTCCTGGTCAAAATGGTAGACTTGATAGTAGAGTTTCAAACCGGGTCGGGCCTGATTCAAATGCTTAACGCCGTTAATTTTTTTGTCAACGAGCAGCAAGCTAACAAACGAAATAGTGAACTTTCTGAAACAGATTATTTTGTGTTTCTTTCCATTACAATAAAACACAGTATGCCTTTAACATAACACACTGCTTTTTGGAAAATTGTTTATTTAGGGCCAAATTTGAGCACATTCAAAAAGTGCGATTAATCGCAATTAACTACAGAAAATCATGCGATTAACACAATAAATTATTTTAATCTTTTGACAGCCCTATAAAAAATGTTAATAAAAAATGAATTATCCTAAATAATACATATAGTGTATGTATGAAAATAACATTTTCATTCTTTTATTTAAAAGTTCAAGTAGTGGTTTTTATTTATTAATACATTTTTTGGGACAGGAGCGGGCAATTGAAAAAGGTGGGCAGACGGGGTTGGCCAGAATCTCAGCGGGAGTGTTCAGCAATGGTGCGGATGCGTATGGGATTGAACAGTCCTGCGCAGGGCTCTAGGTCACAGGACACTCACCACTAGTGTGCGCAAACAAAGCGTGCTGGCTGGGGCTCGAGGGTCAAGAGCAGCTTGCAGGTCCCACACTTTAATTTTACTGCACGGAGAGATGAATAAAACAACTTTTTGGTCAGTGGAAATGTAATTAATTACATTAACACAGGAATTCACACTCTCAAATAGGAAAAACTCAATCAAGTGAATCAATTAGCAGTCAGAACACCACCCAAAATCATTAAGCATAAGAATAACACACCATATCCATTAACAGAGTGTAACACAGTAAATATAGACACATTACTCTCACCCGTCATAGGCTCCACTGACAATCCGCTTGTTGTCAAATCGAATACAGCGAACCAGCTCCTCATGACCCTCCAACACCCGTAGACACGCCCCACACTCAATATCCCAGAGCCTGCAGGTTTAATACACTGTTAAGACACACTGAAGACAACAGCCGCTGTGGCAGACAGACACGACAGCTGGGGCAGCTTTATCCAGCTGTATAAATGGATGAATGTAGAAATTGTAAACTCTAAGTCGCTTTGGATAAAAGCATCTGCCAAGAAACTAAAATGTAAAATGCAGCCAGGGCAGACAGACACGTTGGCCGGGGCAGACAAACCGGATAGTGTTGTCGGATGAGCCGCTGACCACCAGTCGGTCTCGATACTGCAGGCAGGCAATGCCTCGCTTGTGTCCGTTTAGCGTCCGGACAAATTCGCATGTGCTGGTGCTCCACACCTGGTAAGAGACAAAAGCAGAGGTCCTGCATGAGCAACTTGCTGATGGCAAGCTTTTGTACAGCTGTGGGCAGTTCAGCCGAATGCCTCTGTCCATTTAGATGGTTTTTCAACATGCTGGAGAGGAATGCTTGCTCTTGAATTTCTTATTCATGGTAACCCTGAAACTCCATGTAGACAAAACAGGGGTAATGTAGGTAGCCTTTGGATCCAATTTAAATAAAGTCCATCAAATAAAGATAAAGTTAGGGTTTATTGCAGTATAAATTCCGCACTCAATAATGAAGCCAAATCCCCTGGTGAAACAAAGACAATAATAACTGAATAATCTAGCCACAGCAGTTGTATAAGGCAGGTGTACAAGGCATGTGTACAAGGCAGGTGTACAAGGCAGGTGTACAAGGCAGGTGTGTATAAGTGAGGTGTATAAGTGAGGTGTATAAGTGAGGCTGATTATCAATCCAGTTTATGCCAAGGCGCTGCTCAGCCAATTGTATGCGTAATGCTGCTTGTGATCCTGGAGGTCAAGAAAGGATCTGAGAGCACTAAAAACTGGAATAATGTCTGGAATCATTGAATAATAATAACATCAAAATTTTAAATTGCCTTTTCTGTGAGAATACTTTTGTTTCCTTGGCACTATCTGGGCTTTCCTGAAGGGTTTCCTCAAGAAACTGTATTGGCAGTAAAATCCTCCAATCAGATTTAATTTTGTCATAGGTAGGATTGCTGCACTAGGGGGTCTCTATTCATAGACTGTCGTTAGGTGACCCTGCACCCGCAGGACGAGTAGCAACTTTAGCTAACAGACCAGACTGCATTTACTTCAGATTTGTTAATGTTGTTGTTTTTTCCCATTTCATTTGTTCTACTTGCAACAACTGGTGGAGCTGCTGGTTAAATAGTCAATTAATAGCTTACCTGTTTCAGAGCTTTTTTTGAACAAAAAGTTGGATCTTGTTGAGAGGGAAAACTGTTCTGCCTGGACTGCATGCAGATCATTTTAGTTGTTTAACAAAGGCAGTTAAAGCGCATTAGGATTCACAGAAACACCTGCAAACTAAATTTTTACAATTAAATTCTGGGGAAACTGAAATTATAGCCCTAGGCCCTCAAATTTATACTATGAGTTGTGATGGCTACTCAGTGGGAGGTCACTTCTCTAATCAAAGAACTTGAGGTAACGACTGGATATAAGAGTAGCATTTTTTCATCTTGGAACTTAAATCTGGTATTTTCGCTGTCTAAAGGATACATAAATACTTATTCATGCTTTTGTGACATGTGGGCTTGACTATTGTAATGCCTTCTTTCAGGCAGCCCACATACCGTGACAAAACCATTACACCTTGAGAAAAATGCTGCAGCCAGGATCTTAGCCAAAGCAAAAAACCTGATGCCCACCTCACACCAGTCTTGGCATCACTTCACTGGTTATCGAGAGAATACTGTGCTGTGAGGCGTTCCTTCTCACTCTTGGGCCTTTGTATTTAAAAGACCTCCTAGTACCCTAAAATCCTCAGAGTTTACTTTGCTCACAAGAGGCTGGCTTTTTGACTGCCAAGAGTAGCAAAAGCTAAATCAGGTGACAGAGCCTTTTCATAAAGAGCCCCTTGACTATTGGGCTCAGACCTTCCCTTATATCCCACCACAGTTTTTGCTTTTCTTTGCTGGCTTATTAATGCTGAGGCTACATAATGTTCAACAATGAACATTGAATACATTTACCTCCCCTTGTTTCTCAACCTCTAACCATATTTTTCTTTTGAGTGTTTTTCCTCTCCCTGGCATGGGAGAGATAAGCTGAGCCAATCCATAGAGGGGTCTGATCACTGGTGCAGTCCTGACAGCTTGAACCAAGAACGAACCTCCCATCTACTATCTACTCAGCTGTTTACTTAAACTCGACTGCCTCTAGGGTCAGGGAATAATCTTCCAGTTTTCCCACAACGGCACTGGGTTTTCTGGTTTTTTGATTACCTCTGGAAAATGCAATCGGTTCAATGCTTTGTGATACATTTTATGCGTAAAACTGTTCTGTAATGTCTGAGAGATTGCTATAAACTGAAGGCATTTAACTTAAGGTTATACTATGAAAGAGCAAACAATATAAACATTCATCAAGAACTTTGCACTGCTGTGGGATCTTCTAGTAATGTAAAATCAACTTGACGATAACAGACAAAACTAGAACAGGCCTCTCAGCCCAGCTTAGCTTGTCATATAACAATAACCAAGTCCTTCTAACACTGCAGTTTTTAATTTAAATCGTAAGATGGAGTATGACCTCCCTACTAAAATTACATATATTTTTAGCTAGATGTCCGAGCTATGTTATCATCCAGGAGAAAAATCATTCCGTATCTCACGTACTGTATAGGCCACGTTTTCCCAACTAAATTTACACAGTCTAACTGAAGATACTCTTTAGTTAATATTTGAGCTTACTACTCAAATGACAACAAACCAGCACTGACTGTAGCTAAATAAACTAGCTTAACACCACTTTTAACACTTACAACTAAAACCTGTGTGGCACAGAAAAGGGAGCGCGGGACTACTAAAGGAATGTTTGCGATTTTGTCGGCAGATTTGTGTGCTTCTTATTTCGCTATTTATTTGAGTTTATTCTATTATATTTAGGATTTTTTTTTAAAGTCTGCTCACACAGAGACATTTTTATTATGCGCTTTATAATTAAAAATAAACAGCTTTTGAACATCTGCCTTGCCAAGTGTTTTGGACCAAGTGGTTTGGCCACTAAAAGGGCTTGCCTTGTCCACAAGCTGCTATTCAGAAATCAGCCCAAAATTCTTATTATGGTACATAGGGAAACAAACTGAAGTTATTACAGTAGCCTCTCCTTTAAATGTCTAAAGCTGTCTATGGCTAACTACTTGCTAATTATAAACACAAACAACTACCTGAAGTGTGCAAGATGCAGTACATTATCCCCATGTTGATATTTAAGATTAATTTAAAAAAAAACTATTGTTAGCCACATGTTTACTAACCAAAAGGAAAACATTCCCCCCCCGCTCCACCAAAATTAGCTAATGAGACTTATAGGTTCACTTCATTTTGTTCTGACTTGAAGCTGTACATCCCCCAAAGATATTTTCACCAAAATGTGGATCATGTGATTAGAATGATCAATATACCAGTCTCAAAACACACAATTACCAAAATAAGGGACCTTCTTTTTTTGAGAAGGAAACCAAGACGGAGAGCCGTCTGTGATATAAAGTTATCCATTTAGCAGGACAAACTGGGTGTGGTTTCCCAGCTTTCCACATCACTCATTTAGCATCAGTAACAGCAGGTACAATGTGCTCAAAGGATTTCACACCATTCCACTCACCAAACTGCATCAATATGTCTCTAGCCAATCAATGCTGGGCCCTGTTAAATTCCCACCCACCTTGATGGTGCGGTCACCGGAGGCAGAGACAATGTATTTGTCGTCGAAGTCGACCACGTTGACCGCAGCACGGTGACCAACGAGCACGCGCCGCAGGCTGATGTCGGTAGGCGAAGCCATGTCCCACACTGCAATTGAGCGGTCCTTGGAACAAGTGACCATCAGACCGTTACAGAACCGCAAGTGAAGCACCGCCTCATTGTGGTGGATCAGAGTGTTGAGCACTTCTCCTGAGTTCACATCCCACACCCTGGGAAAAGCACGAGAACATACATCTATTGATTTCATTCACTTTTACTGGTGATGTGATCCGAGACCTCATTTCAGCTACTCAAATTAACCCATTAAGCCTGGAAATGAATACTTGCATGTGTTAAATGAGTAATAAGGTGTTTAGCGTAGCATGAACTTCCATGGATAAAAAATTGTAGGTAGTTATGGTGGCTGAAGGGTTTTATTGACGTTAAGTTAGGCTTCCCAAGATACTGGGAATGCTAAATGCCGACCAAGCAATGCCTGTAGGTTGAAAGCAATAAATAAAACATTTCACACAAAATTATCTACGGGATTATCTACACCTAGAAATTAGTACTCTAGTTAGTTAGCCAGCTACTCACCAATAGAAGATCACTTCATGTTTTAGGTAAATTAATTACACAAAAATAGGTTTTATTATCATATACAATGGGATGAGAATATAAAATTTTAGTATAGCAAGGTCTAGAACCCTAATATGCATTCGCCTACAGATGACCATCACCTATAACCTACAGTGGCAAGAAAAAGTATGTGAACCTTTTGTAATTTCATGGTTTTCTGTATAAATTTGTCATAAATTGTGATCTTCATCTAAGTCAAGGGTATTGACAAATATAATGTGTCTAAAATAAATTCTGATCCCTCATGTCTTTATTGAAAGCACTCATTCAACATTCAAAATGGCAGTGGAAAAAGTAAGTGAACCCTTGAGTTAATGACCTCAAAAAAGCTAATTGG
>JAOVYW010003799.1:0-13721 GCA_025775045.1 Hiodon tergisus | reverse complement strand
AGAAAAGGGGGAAAATTTGCTTCAATATTACAGTTTGTTCCCAGTTACAAACTTCAATAAATACAATTCTGAATGATAACCAAAAAAATGTAATAAAATTTGGATTAATACGTTTTTAACGCGGGAATCATCCCCGGTCCCAAAACTTCCTGGAACTTTACATTAATACTAAGGACCAAAAGCAGAGAAAATGGCACAGTGGTTACTGCAATTATCAAAGCCATGGCAGATACTTCTATAGCCTACATGCACATTCTGATTACAGAAAATAAAAACTAAACACAACAAAATAAACAAAACAAAAAAAATACTTCAAGCGGGGTAACGCAGTAGGTCATGACGCCGAGCAGAAAGTAAAATCTTTTGGGCAATTGGGTTTCTTCGACGGGCAATTACGCTGAACTAGGCTCGAGCATTAGCAAAGAAGCAGCAGCATACTGAGAATCTGAGGGTGAAGACGGAACGCGACTACCTACCGATTTACCGGCCCCCACCGAGCAGAGCACAGCAGAGTCCGGGGAGAAGGCACTGCAGTACACCCAGTTCTGATGACCACGTAACACCTTCACCATGTTCCCTGCAGGAGACGGGTAGGAAACGGCCGGTCATTACCTTTTCGAAAACCTCACCGATCAATGACGTACAGCAAAACAGTGGAACTGCGGCGGAGCATCACATCTCAGCTTAAGCCAACATGCACACCTCAGCATATACCCATTTACAGGCGTTCAGCTCTTTGTTTTGAATTAATCACTTGGCACACGCTTCCCAGGGACCAGTGGGAGATCCACTGTTAACTTACGCAGCTAAAATACATCACAACAAGGCTGACTGATGAACGCTCGATCGGAGAGTGAACTTCTTAAATGCTTGGAGGCCCATTTGGCAAGCGGACCCTCGCGCCTGCTCGGAGAGTCTAACAGGCATAAGCCTAACGCGTAGCTCAGTGCACATTCCCACTGGATGTTTCTGTGGGGCTGGCTTGGAGGAAGTGCAGCTGCGCAGATTAACATCCCAGTAGGCTCAGAGCCAAGGGCTGTGTCAACACACTACCGTCAGTCCAGTCAAGGCAACAAAACACCAGAGATATCATGACAAACATAGCAGGAGACTGAGGTGAGCTGCAACTGGGGCTAGGCGACGGTGCCAAAATATCTTTTCACCGTACTCTCTGCATTTTGGCAGTACGGCAGTAGTTTTTAAAGTTTAAAATGTGTTTATTGTTAGAGCGGCAGTCTTTTTGAGCTGAGCCCCGCTGTCCAATTTTACTAGTAGACAGATTTAGATCCGTTCAATCAGTTGGGAGTTCCTCCATTTCTTCGTGTGTGTTTGCGGAAACCTGTTTGTGCATGTCATCATGTTTGCAAAACCCCTATCATTTAAAAAACGGGTTCATTCTAGTTTTGTTTAGACAGTTGATTTCTGAATTTAAACAACTTATTTGAGATGTACAGTTTTGCAATAGCTACCGTTTAGTCAAAATGGGTATCGCAGTTTATCATCGTGAACACAGCGCAACTCATTTCAAGAAGAAATGTTCTGATAGCAGACAAAGACCCAAGCCACAGATAAGTATTGCGGTTGCAATGGCCCCAGAGGTCTCAGCTTGACGCCTGTTATTGGGAAATGAACTGTCGTGAACCATTACCAGGCTTCCAAAACATTAGACGGTTTCTCAGGGCTACAGGTCCTGGAGTTACACTTGTGGTCTGGCACGACATACTCACCATCATCTTTCAAGTCCCACACGCGCAGGGTTTTGTCTCTGGAGGCCGACACCAGCACCAGGCTGCCGTCAGGGGCAAAAGTCAGATCTCGCACAATGTCTGTGTGATCCATAAGGTTAAGCAGAAGCTTGCCTGTGAAGGGATAAAAAAAAATATATACATTTTTTGGGGTTTTTTTTTTTTTTTTAAACCAGTTACTTTGGTACAAAGAATTTTGTATGGACACCTTACAGTTCCACTGCCCTAAATGAAACATATCCTTCAGCTACACTTCAAGGTTCTCAGAAAAAGAAAGAAAGTTGAGAGTTGTGCTTCTGAGACCGTTCCAGATGTCATAGGCGAACAAAGGAGTGTCATCAATCCCTATAATTAGAGACCGGTGTGTCCTTTACGCCCAAAACCACAGTCACCTTAGAAAGCAGCAAGAAAATTCCATGAAAATAGGACAGCCTGCAGGATGTTCGTTTTAAATACAATAACTAAAATAAGGCTTCACTAATACAGCGTATACCCCTGCAATTTGTTTCCTTCAGGCAGAACATGAAAATTAGGGGATCGTTTACAGCAAACATACAACCGAAACAAACAGACTTAACACTGTAGAGATAAGAATATTGTGAACAATTTACCCATGTGCCCCAAAAATTCAATTCTACAGACATCCTAGTCATAAATTAGGTCTCCTAATTATTTAACCGAATGAATAATTCAATGCAATTCATTATGCATGATTTGAAAGTCTGAACTTGTTCTAAGTTTTAACGGAATTCACTAGCTTCTGAGGCCAACGACACCAAAGTCGTTAAAAGAAAGGGTGGAGGCACGTACCGCAGTTGATTTCAAAATACTTTCCCACTGTAACCCAGATACTAGAGGTTCTCAGCAGCCAATAGCAGAACGGCTGTGGGACCTGCCCCCTCACTCTGGAACCTGGGCCAACTATATTGCTGCACAGCTGGCAATTAATATGTGGATCTTTGGCCTGCCGGAGAAGCCAGCACGCCCCTAGCCAATTCAGTATCATGCATAACCACCAAGGTCTGTACACAGCTCACAGTAAGCATGTCTAAGGATCTGGCTCCAAATCAACAGTGGGGAAAAGCGGGTCACAAGACTGCTTTCAAAAAACAATCTTCTAGGCGTTACATAACATGTAAAGCAAGAGGAATGATGAGTCAAACCATCATCCCCCTCCCATCTTTCTGGAAAAAATGTAACACTAACCCTTTACATTTGGAGTCCAATTTCAGACCCTGCTTGTGCAAGATCTTATATAACTCAACTAGAATAAATCACTCCCTTCTAATGGTTGCTATTAAATTTCCTCAGTCCTCAGGAGAGAAAAACATTACCCACAACCTTCAAGTTTAAAATCTGCCATTAAAAGCAGGAGTACCAACCAGCGTTCCTGCTCTTAGAGGATTAGTAATAAATCGCATGGAGAAACGTCTCACCGGTGTAGACGTCCCATATCTTGATGCGGCCGTTGCTGAGGCCGGTGGCCAGAAGCAGCTGATCCTGGCCAAACTTGAAGCGATGCCACTCTATATTGACACAGCGGCTCTGCTTCTCAGGCACTGAAGAGCCAAAGGCCAGCCCCCATACAATGTCGCCACAGTCGATAGTGTGCTCCCGGGGCGTGCTTCCAGACAGCTGGTCGTCACTGTTCTGCCGGGACAGGCGGCGAGGCCCAGTCCCATTCGTCAGGTCCGTGTTGCCCACAGCGCTGAAATAAAGGAGAACGGTGCGTTGCTTAGACTGGTAGAAATGTAATAGTTGGAACTGAACTTCCCTCATTATGCAGGTTCTCACATGGTCTGATGTAGCCATCAGCCGAGAGGGGTAATAAAAGCACAACTTTTTTCCATCAAAAACTCCAAGTCTTTTGTTAGTAACCTGCACATCAGGGGCAATGAACTGGCCCACGGCAGAAACATTCTCTGCAAGTATCGGATTTAAAAAAAAAAAAAAAAAAACACTAAAATCAGAGGCGGTCGGTATAACACCCTGTCGCTCTGCATATTAAATCAACAAACTGTCCCTGATAAATAAACCACTATCAAGTGTTTACCAGGCTAATAATGTTGTCTTTAACTTTATCAAAATGCACACAGTAAGACAGATTGAACACATCAGAAGTAGCCACTTCTACCTAACAGTTTAATAGTGGCATGAGGAATGCGACTGGTCCAAAGCAGATTAGTCGATCACGAGTTGGCTTTGGCCACTGCCAACGTGTGTCACCGGGAATCTAATATGACTCCCCACGGCCATCCACGGCTGACCAAAAACTAAAAACTAAAACCCTCACAAGGATCGCTTGTTCCTGAATGGAGTTCCAAATAACGCACAAGGATTTACTGTGGTGAGACAGAACATCCCAGCAGACAATACACACCACATGTCCTAGGCAGCTTTTCCTTAGCACAGTGGCTTCTTTATTAAGAGGGGAAAAAAGAAAATACTAAAAATAAATTTAAAGCTTCACTCTAAAGGACTGCATTCTGCCAGAACCCAAGCGGAGGTTGTAGGGTGTAAAAACTAGACTACCCTCTGAGCTTTAATTAAATCCGTCAATTATGAAGAAAATGCTGCTCTCGGTTAACAGCAGGCAATGAGATAAAATATTCAACCAAATGTGTTGAATATTCCAATGCAGGAACATCAGTTTTTATGTTTTAGTTAGTTTTTACATTTTAGACTCAGTTATAGTATTCATTCTTATTTAATAGTGAACCTCACACATTGTTCTTTGCTTTTCTGCTAAACAACACAAAAAGCAATATCATACTTGTTAAACACAGATGGTGTTTTGTGACAGAACATTATGGCATGTTGTGATTGCAGCAGTGATGACTTTCCCGGATTTTATAAGCCATAAAGACACGTCAGAAGAGCATATTCATCTGGACACCAGATTCATAAGCCATTTTCACAACAATAAAAGCAAGCCAAAGAAAAACACTACACTTTCGTTGATAAACACACAGGCAAAAGTGTGGGAGAACAATCTACAAGAAAAGCTACATTACTTTAATGTTAATTCAAGGTTTTTAGCTCTTACCACTACCATTGCAGTACCATGCCTGGGTATCCTAGTTTTCCTTTACAAAGACAATGCAGCTCTGACCTGATAGAAGCCTTCAAAAAAGACAGGTCAAATTACTTTAGATGGAGTTGATCATTTCAGTTTAAATGCAATTCTTATTCTTCCTATAATTTCACCGTTCTCACCAATAGCTTACTTAAGAAAAGAAATGTCAAATGTTTGCTATTAAAGGATTCAGCCATTCAAAAATATTTGGCAAGACTGTACCATTGGGGTGAAGAGACCTGAATCAGACTAGCATTAATTTGTAAAAACAAACAAAAGTTAATTTGAAATGCCCATTCAGAATAAAGAAACTTCTGGATAAGCCAGGCAGGAGAGAAAGAAAAAAAAAAGAAAAGAAAAAAAAGTTAACTACATTGAAAAAAAATGCTACATTCAAACAGGGACAATAAGCAGCTCTGCGCTCGAATCCGCCCAGCAATCGCTTTAGTAGTCACACAGCCAGGGCGCCAACTCAATACCCACTGGACCTTGGCCCATGAAAGAGCACGCGCCGCATTCAGTGGCTGCCCGTGCCAGAAACCCAATCGCTACAGACCAATTTACATCAGGGTGTGAGGTTTAAAATAACCTGCCACCACATACCTGAATGGAGTGAAAGAAAATATTAAATTATGGCCAGCTCTCTGCCGCCAGTTTTCAACGCCGCCCAGTCAAAAAGCATTCTTTATTGGTTTTAGGAATACTTACAAGTTTTTGAGGGATCTTGACCAGGGAACAAGCCTCACAATCCGGTGTCCTTGTGACCAGGCAAAGTAAGACCCATCAGGAGCAAACGCCACAGTCCAAGTCTCCCGCCCGGACTTCTGGTCAAAAGGAGCGGCTGGCACTAGGAGTTCTCCAACGAACTTAGCCTTACCTGTGAAGAATCGAATACCATGGGGGGACATATTAACGCCAAGCTGTTAACTGTTCCTGAGTGTGTAGTTACGGTGACGGTTCAAAACAAACCTTTGGGCAGGGACAGCCAACTAACCAGCCATCTATTAATTGTCATTATGGTACAGCAACTTTTCTAAAAGCAGGAATCTATAGATTCCGCACTCATGTAGATTTGGGGACAGAAACATTATTCAGCAGTGTTCATAGGGGGATCAGTACATATTTAAATTCAATGGTATCTAACACACCCTAAGTAAGATCCCCGGGTCAAGGCGAAACCCAGAACATCCTTTCACAAATTGAACGTCATGGGTTTCAACCCATTGGAATGAACTCGTGAGAAGTTATTTACAGGTTAAGGATTAATTTACGTCAAGCCATACTCTAAACACACACGTTTTATATACGACTGTCGCCCCTTTCGCACCGTGTTACTTCGACCGAGAATGAGTCACCCTGCAGTTTTCCCAACTACTCGTGGCGAGACAAGGGTGTGTGGGGGAGGGTAAAAATTACCATAGTGGACGTGACGAAGAGACAATTTAAGATATCACTGTGTTTCCTAATTTCATCCTAAAAATTGTACTCTCAACATAGGGGACATTTCAGTGAAATCAAGGCTTTGCTATACAGCAGTTTAAATTACTGTGGAATTAATTTCGCAGGCTTGCATACTTGTAGCAGAAATCTACACTTAGCAAATCATAACAACATGGTAACCGCCCATTTTTTGCTCTTTTATGCAAAAAGAATTGCACTGAAAAATTATTTAGACACGGACACACAACTAACCGAGGGCAGACGCAAAAGAAGAGAACCGTTTTACTTACCTATTTCATTTTCATTTACAAAATCTGGGAAGCTTGCCATCTAAATAAAAACAGGATTCAAAAAAAAAAAAACCAAAGCTGATAAGAATGTTTAATAAGCTAACTGTTATAGATAGCTGGCTGAACTGTAAGATTTTCTATCGCTAGTCAAACGTCTGGAATGCGCTGGAACCCTGGTCCTTGGTAGCCGTTAGTTATTGCTAGCTTGTGGAAATAAAATGTATTAGATTAAAATCCCGAAATTGCCTAGTTTTCTGAGTAAAGTGAGGCGTGTGTTCTATATAACCAATAAACTGGAAATATTCCAGATAATTAACTAACTCGCTTTGAATCGTTAAACCGAGTGCTTCAAATACGGCGATCACAACACTACAACGGCTACGCTTAAATAGACTGCGATATAATGGCCGCTGGCTGGCTGGTTAGTATTTCGCACCCGCCAGTAGGGCGGTTTATTCATCCCACGTCATTGCTGTTACCAAGGTGAGGGAAATAATTCCCGATTTCATTCGCTCTGAGCTTTGAAAGGAAGGCGGACTGAGTCAAATATGCTGAATTGTAACCTGATATAAATCCCGAAGGTTTGCGGAGGTCCGAGATTCGTAACGCTTAATGAATGGTCAAATGAACGGATGGGGTCCCTCTTAGTACTTTGCGGTTAGTCTGTTTAATTAAATTTTGTTTTTTATGTGTAAATGTAACAAATTTGAATTTTAAAGTTTAATGTAATAAACACGTAAATAATTAATATAACGACAAAATAAACCAAACCTTTTTTTGTTAAATAAATAAATAAATCGACTCTGTCGTAGTTTACAAAAAAATGGAACATATGTATGAGTTGTTAATATAAAAGGCGTTATGCACCACACAGTGTACGCAACGCCGACACGAAGCAACTTCGGACTAATTTTTTCTATTTGGCGAATTAGCCCTCTGAAATTGGCTTGATTTCAGTTTTGCGCCGAGTATGTGCACAGTACAGCCGTATAAAAATGTGATGGTAGTTCTGGTAATAGTACACGAACGTTATCTGCTTTAACGGTGCGTGTTGCTGAGCCTTTAGCTTTTATTCACAGTTTTAAATTAGCGCAGAATCTAGTTTATTAGGGGACGTTTGCCATTTTTGTTTTAAACGTAAGTAAATAGTTATTCTTAGATATGTTTTTCTTATATGTTGTTTTGAATAGTTTTTATTGTAATTAATGCATTGTCTGTCTACCTTATAGGCATTTGGACCTCTTAATTTACCAATTCCAGGTTTCCCCAATGGACGAGTGGCTACCTGCCACTCGACTTAGGTTCTGAAACTGTTCCTTCATTAAATTAATTAACTAAAACCTTGAGCGTGTTCCCCTAGTTATGTTTTTTGTTGTTGTTGTTGTAATAACAACTAAATAATAATTGCTTTGATCTTGCCATGTAGGCGACTTCATTTCTTATTAAACGATCAGATCCTCTTATAGGGCCCTATATGGTATCTTAGTTATTGTTCAACTTCGTCTCAAAGGTAATCGTGTTCCTTTTCTAATTGACCACTATCGCCATCCGTCTTTTACTGTATTGACTTATTGTTTGCACTGAGTAGAACTTTGCTCTTGTGATCTGTTCTTGTCATTCTAGGTCTGTGTGTCTGCTAAATAAATAAATGCATATACACTTATATAGGAGGGGACAAAAACAATAATTAAGTAACTATGAGACCATAGTTGAAATGTTACATCAGCAACAATCAAGGTCATATTCCCAAAGATCTTCAAATACTTCTACTTGGCTTTCTATATGAACATTTTTTTTACAATTATATTTATGTAATTGTATTGTAATCCACATTCTAAATACAAAGAATTCTAACATAATATTACACTTATCTGCACCTGTCCTGCACTAGGGCATTAAAAATGCCAGCTACCTCCAGGACTGCAAAACCCAGAAGGCTGCCGTAACTTAATGACCTAACCCATTTGCCTATTATGGTACAAATGAAAACCAGGAAGCCAAGCCAAGTACCGGAAGAAGACGTTTCTTGTTGCTCCTTCGGAATGGGTGTGTTTCTGTTGTTCTGTTTTGTTTAATTAAATCCTCATCTCCTGAACCCCATGCCAGACCCCAAAACCCAGGATGAAAACCATTCTGAGATACGCATTACTCGTTCCTTTACCACAGTAAACGATTTGTGCGGCACAAACCTTTTGAATTGATTATAGAGGAAGCAGAGAAAAACTACTGGTTGGAATGTGGTTTATACAACTTATAATGCGCTTTCATTGAACATAACACATTTTATTAACATAAAAAAACAAGGATAATCATGAATTTAAAAAATATCCATTGCTCTTTTTTCACATACTTGTGTGCTGTTTTTACCCATGTTTTTGTGCACACTATATCCCCCCCCAGGCCAGGGAATAGACTGTGCAATCAGAGATAGCGTCACATGTTTACACTATGCTATGGATTTTGTGCAATTTAGAGACAGAATGTGGAGACAGACGGTAGCATGGGCAGGTTGAAGGAACTAGGCGAGTTGAAACAACAATGTGTCAGGGGTGTATGATGAATTTTGGGTCCACCACCCAAAAAACATCCAGCCAATGGTGGTCGGAAACATCTTGTTGATGCTAGATGCTGACGGAGGCTGACATATCTTGTGCAAGATGACGGTCTGCAGAATAACAGCAAAGCACAACTGTGGTGGCGAATGAGGAACGTTGGAACACACAATTTGTTGTACCTCGTAGTAGACGGGGTCTGGCAGCCGACGACCTAGCCGAGTGCCATTCGGTAGCATAACCTGCAGCTTGTTACCGAACGCAGACGCGTGACAATGGATGAGTAGAAACACGTTGCCCTGCTTTGATTAATCCCAGTTCCTGCTTTTTCACGATGATAAGTGGAACAGGATATTGCGAAAAAAATGCAGCTTTCCGTAGCGTGTGAGGTGTGTAGTCTTAGTACACATCGGATCCCATATGAATGCCACAGAATATATCAACTTCACAAAGATCGAATGTATATGTCCAATAATATATACCGCAATTCATGTAGAGTAAGGTAGCCTATATACTTATAAAAAATATTATATATTTGAAAAAATTACAACGTATTATATTTGATGTTAATAGTCTATGCTCTTCATATTTTTTATGTATCCATTTAAAAATTGATTTAAAATCTATTTTAGACCTTCATTTTCTCCGTACTCAAAAACCTGTATCTGACAAACACAATTGTCTTAGTTCGTAGACGGAATGTGTACCGGAATGTGTGAAAATCAAAACAGTTGTTAACAAAGAGAAGAGTAGAGGCATGGTAACGTTAGGACACATTTTTTTTGTAGGGGATATTATTAGCAATTTTTCCCATTTACACGTTAAAATCGGAGTTCTTTTTCAGTCCTACAATAACAACTATAGGCTAAATCTTAATATCTAAATAACATACATCAATATATAACAGTTTGTCAAAACACCTGGGTTACCCGGGCTATCTCACTGTCATTAGGGGTGTCACAACAATAAGATTTGCCTCGCTGAACTGAATTTTAGCCCCTCGCTAAGCCCACAATAATTTTGTTTAAAAAATTCAAATATTTGTTTGTGGATATTTACATTTGCTATTAGGACAAAAAAATTGCCAGATAATTCTAAACAATTATGTAATAGATTCGACTTATCGGACGAACTCAAAACAGCTCGTTTGGGTTAGCATTTGAGTTATAACAAACTCTAGCGAGCTTCAAGAAAAACCGCCCACAATCTCGTCACAACCTTCCATGGACGCTATTCTCACACTCAAGAAGGCTTTTACACTGTTAATAATTATTATAAATGGACAGAATTAAAAAGTGCTTTCGTGGAGGAATGCTTGCTAAACAATAGCGATTGTGTTAGGGTTACGGAGTGTGTGCAAGCATAGGATTGGCTAGTATATCTCCTGAATGACTAGGATTTGAAAGGACGCAATTAATTGGTTGTGAGGTAATTTAAAAAAAACATCTTGCAACTTTTTTTTAACTCATGGAGCTTTACCAACAACAAATAAGAATTCCTTGCATTTAGCTGTTAATTTCTGACACAATTTTTACGACACTAGATACCCAGGTTCTCGAGACAACACTCCCCAATCTTAATCTCAGATGCAAAAAGAGCCATATCACAATAAATAATCTATTTGACAATGTCTGATGACGGGGAATAGTAAGCATTTGACTCCTTGCGGCTTTGCCCACTCCTGGATTTTAGTTTTTATCGAAAATCTCGTTACTGTCAGGCTTGGGCTTGGAGCAAGAACTCTCAAATTGCAAGCAGCTGTTATCAGAACACTGTCACTACAAACACTATGACATCACCCACCCATTTCCTGCTAGCGGCCGTGTCCCTCAACCTCTATCGGCAAGCTGTCCCTGTAGCCTTTGGCCTGTCATGTGAGTCACAACATGATCCTATTCTTGTTTGTTAAATGTGTTCATTTGGCAAAAACCAGGCCAGACTGGTAATAGGCCTGTGTGTATTCAGATAATCCCGGCCTGGAAAAACCAGACGGAATTCTTTTTTTTCTTTCCCCGCCCCGCCCCGCCCCGCCCCCCCAGACCTCATACAAAAAATCCAATCCATAATGCAGTAGGGGCTACAAAGGTAGACGGTAGCAGGTCTTTTGGCAGCTGTGGGGAAAGAGAAAATCACAAGGCAGGCGAGTGTCAGATAACGCTGCTTCACAAACAGCAGACCATTTACCGCCCTCACAGCTGAGGGAGGAGAGCTAGAGGAGGCCGGCGCCTCACCAGGAGGAGGTGCAAAACATCAGCCTGTAAGGAGGGAAGGGGGTGGAGAGCGTAGCCCTCTTTAACAGCTTCTTTAACAGCGTCTGTTGTTGTGGCAAGATCCAAATTCTGATATGCCTTCACCTTTAAAACAGTGACAGAAGATGGTTTGCTTGATCAAATATTGTATTAATGCTGCCTGTTGGAAATTAAGGAGTTTTAAGAGACAAGCTGTAAGAGTCTGAACTGTCTGAGACATCCAGGTCTGAGCTGTCTGAGACATCCAGGTCTGAGGTGGGTGAGACACCCAGGTCTGAGGTGGGTGAGACACCCAGGTCTGAGGTGGGTGAGACACCCAGGTTTGAGGTGGGTGAGACACCCAGGTTTGAGGTGGGTGAGACATCCAGGTCTGAGGTGGGTGAGTGGACACATAGGTAAAAACACTGGAAAGTGGAGTCTGGGATCTCCTGCAAACAACAGGTTAAATCAGACTAATAGGCATTTTAAGAACTACCAAGAAGCCCCGCTCTGCCAACAAAACTGTCCCTGACGGATTCTTCGCTCTACACAGGTCAAGAGGGACGAATGTGATTCCAGCAGGTTGGTGAGTATTAGGCATTCCCACACAGCCCACCCCTGCAGAGATGCGTCATGCACAAGAGTCACAAACCTGTTCAACTGGTGCAACACGGAGTCCACGTCTTGTGACGAAATTGTAAATCGAGCAGGACCAGAAGCTCCAGGCTGATCTGTAGTGTGGATGAATGGTACAAAGGGGGAAAGGTCCTCAGAGCCGGAGTTAAAAATAAAGGCAGAATGTGGATTTACCTCTTTGTGACTCCATGCCCCAGTTTTAAGAGGTTTTGAAAATCCATCAACTACCCTGCCATTTTTTAAAGTAAATACTAACACGATACTTCTGTGACAGATGGTGGAGAGCAGGATTTTCATCATAAATCATGGTAGACATATTGTAGAGATCCACCTACTCTATGGCCTCAGATTTATCTCGTCAGTGCATTGGTATGACGTTACCACGCCTATCTGTGCTTTCCAGAGGCCTGGCCCTCAGATAAACCTTAGAGCGTTCATTCACAGACAGTTTGTCCTTCAATGCCTTCATGCATAGGTGTGTGTGCAATAATGTTTATGAGCGTAGACATTTGTCTTTGTTTTGTTTAGTACCAATTCTTAGTGCATTTTATTGTTTTAGAGACACATCGTATACTGGCAGAAACACTCTTTTATGTACTCAGACAGCATATAACTTCACAACCTCCCTCCACTCCGCACAAAACTTTCTTTCATTTACCCCACAAATCCATCTCATTTTGGTGCATGCTTAGGGCAGAATCCTACTTCTGTCAACACTTCATAAGTGTATTTAGGTACGTACACTGTTTTGAGCAGTCAGTAGAAAGAGAAGGGTGTTTAAATGTTCATGCTACTCTCATACCTCGAGTAAAGGTTTGAATTGGGCTGAGACACAGGGAAGAGTACCTGCACCTCAGGTTACTGTCAAGAAGGTGGCTCAAATATTTTGGTAGGAGCTGCTAAGCAACTACCTTCTAAAGCAAGACTGTGTCGTTCCAAACCTTCCCGACTTCAGATTCCTTTCTCAAGCGGAGCAGGAATTTAAAACTTTACTGGCTGCGTTAAGGTCTACTGAAAGGGAGCACTTGTTTGTATTAGGTGAGCTGTCGGGCTTTAGAGTTAGCTACATGTTTAACCTGTGACTCTTCTATACATGCGATAATCTGCAGTTTAGATGCAGTTAATAAATACCACGAAGAGGCCTCACGAGGGGCTCGGTCAGTAAAGGCATTTGCAGAGCACATACTTAACTCTATCATCTGGATTTAGCATTAGCGATTGTGAGCGGGAGAGCACAGCGGCCGCACACACTTGGCTGGAGTTCGCGAGAGCCTGCGAGAGGAGTGTGCCTTTTCTCCAGTCTGCGCCGAAACACTTCTGCAGGCCGTTGAGCCCGCTGAGTGCAAGGGGGCGGGCGGCCGGATCAGACGAGACCAATTAAACTCATTCTTCACCCTCAGGTGAACAGGACTCGATGAGCCAGGGTGATTTCACAATATAAATGAGAAAAAACAAAAATCTATATTGAAGAAATGTCATCACAAACACGCATCGTCAGACACTTTTTTCATGTGACGTAAAATTCGTAAACGGTCATTCCTCAACTATACACACAAAGACATAATGTTTACATCCGTTACTTAATACAAAGAAGGTCTTCGTGACTGTCTAAGTTCATATTCATATACAGGTACTTTTTTTCCGACTACTTGCGTTTTCCGTGTCCGCTGCGGAGAAATCGAAACCGTTTGGTTAAACGGGAGCTTTCAGATTAAGCATTAGCGCCATCTTGTGGGTTTACATCAGAATATGGT
>JAOVYW010003798.1:0-13722 GCA_025775045.1 Hiodon tergisus | reverse complement strand
ACCAGCCTTTTGACCGATCGTCCCCTGAACCAGCCTTTTGACCGAACATCCCCTGAACCAGCCTTTTGACCGATCGTCCCCTGAACCAGCCTTTTGACCGAACATCCCCTGCACCAGCCTTTTGACCGAACATCCCCTTCACCAGCCTTTTGACCGAACATCCCCTGCACCAGCCTTTTGACCGATCATCCCCTGAACCAGCCTTTTGACCGAACATCCCCTGAACCAGCCTTTTGACCGAACGTCCCCTGAACCAGCCTTTTGACCGAACGTCCCCTGAACCACCCTTTTGACCATCTGTTTCTGTGATCTAATCGGGAATCGCGGACACCCTTGGCTATTTTGTCCATGGCCTTGAGGAATTACATGTTTCCCTGAATGCTGCTGGGGTTGAGGTCCACGATGTCCACTCCCCCCCCCCCTCCCATCTGGTGCTGCTTGAGGGACGTGTGTGACTGGTCCATTTTTAGCCTTGCAGGTATCACACCCTTGGTAATAGCGCACAACGAACCCTAACCCTAACCCTAACCCTAACCTAGTCAGCCCTCCCCCGGCTCCATCCACACACAATATTGTGTGTGAACACACCCAGCCACCCAGTGCAGCACTGATACTTCGATACCAAATTCTTTAAACGGTTGTGAAATTCATTCATTGTTAATTATGTAATACTGAATTAACAGAAACATTGGCATCACTCTGTACTTGTAAAACTGGAAGTTCATTTTAAAAGACGGAGTTGATTACTAAAAATATATAATATATAATAATTTCCCTTGTGTCCGCAGAGGGTTACCACACTCGCCAGCTGAAAACAACGACGAGACAGCCAGCTTCTGGAATAAGTTGTAATGGCAGAGAAAAGCAGATGTTCTGAGTGGAAGTATTTCTCTTATGAATCGAACGAGCGGGGCAAAGCTAAAGAAGCCCATATGCAAACGGTGCATTAAGACGGTACAAATTAAAGAAGGAAACACCTCAAATTTACCGAAGAATCTGGCAAAAATTGATCTCTTCAAACAATTCGGTTTTTGGCTATACGTCGGAACGATAATGTTTGTCTCAGTTCCCATTTTTACAGATAACGTCGGTAGTTTGATGTTTTAAATCAAAAGCCCAGAGAAAAATATTTATTGATAACAGTTGTTCTTTTATTTCCATAAAAAGCATTACGTTTTTAATTATTCATTAACTTGAATTTTACTCAATTTAGTGGGTATTAAACAAAACAATGAGTGTTTTTGTTTACATTTTCTGAACCCCCAGTTTATTTCATATATGGTATTTAACTGAATATTTTAGCACAAATATAGTTCTTTTTTGGAGAACCTCTTGTCACTGGAAAAATCGCTTACCTGAATCGTTTAATAAAAATTGCAAATTGAACCACATTGTTTTAATTAATCCTCAATATTTTGCCGCCGAAAACAACCGGAACTACTAAAGGGCCAGTCAATAGATAGATACTTATTTTGAAATTGTATTTTCTCATTTTTAACCATAAAACCTCATCAATTTCTCTCAAATAATATTTTTTTTATTTAGTCATTTTGTGATAATATGCAAATTGTGTTTACTGCACCTAGAGTCACGATTTTTTATCTTTATTAAAGGAATATTCTCTAATTTTTTTTTTTCAGATTTTGGGTTGTATCAAAGAGGCATCAAGTATCATCATCGAGTAAGATTCCCTTTTTTTCCTTGCCCAGGGAAGGCTCACCATGCTCACCCTCAGCAACGTTTGGTTTAGCTGCATTGTGGGCCCAGCTTTGCTGAATTCGTCCGAACTCAGAGTGCAGTCATCCTTGATATCGGCCTGCCAGAATGCCAGGGTGGTTCAGCACTCTGTTGCAGATGCAAAGCTCCAGTGTGAGCCTGCATTAGAACGGTCTGTCCAGTCTCGTTGTGGTTGTGTCTGTGAGAATCATGCCGGAAACACCTCCGACTTGACCATCTTGTGTTGTTTAGAGAGGGTGTAGTCTTCTGCTCACCCTTTGCTCATCCTGCGCTGAGACACCCTACTCAGAGGGGACTGGAAGGGAGCTATGGATCGGTGTCTCCTCTCACCGGGCTTTTGACAGCAAGTTCTTCTGTTGTCTCTCTCTGAAGACCCTCAGACTTTCTCACAAGGGCAGAGACATAAGTTTTGTTGTCTCTTTCTGTTACCATCCTTCTCACCCCCAGTGGCGGTCTTTCTGTTGCAGGTGGTTCCTCATTCTGTATGTCAGCATCCGTCTTTTCTGCCATCCACAGCGCTACTCTGAAACACTGAGGTTCTATCAGTTCCATCTGATGGCAAAGTGAAGCGACTGCAGGCCCCTCAAAAAAAACTCCTGGGCGAATTTCCTCCACTGGAGCCGGGAGGCAGATGGCGTATGCCCTGTTCGACAGGAATCTGATGTCTGCTGCCAACGTGTGCCGAGATGCTCTCCAGGACTCCGCTGTCTTTGATTTGGCAGCAGAGAGCAGGCTGAGGGCTGTCACCAGGCTATCTTATACGGAGGAGCAGTCAGTACCCAGATCAAGAAAAGACTGGAGCCTTCTAGAGCCTTCTAGAGCCTTCTACGCCTTTGTAGCCCTTATTCTACTCTAGTGCTATTGCCACAAGCTGTGTTTGAAACTGGGCCTGCTGCTGAAGGATCCCCTCCATGGTATCAACTATCTTCATCCTCCCCCACCCACTGTTCGAACCTGGTCCCGTTTGCCAAAATATTTACAGTATCTGAGAGATACTTCTTTGTGCACTGATCTTTTATAACTGATCATTTTAAAATAAACAAAAAAACAGATATTCAAAAATATTTGAATACAAAATAAAAAAACTAAATTACTACATTTTTCCATTTAAGAAAATTTTTCTCTGTCTAAAGGATACAGAAAAAAGTATTCATGCTTTTATGACCTGTAGACTAGACTACTATAATGCCCTTCTTTCATGCAGCCCACAGACTGTGACAAAACCATAACAACTTATGCAAAATGCTGCTGCCAGAATCTTAAAAAAATATGTACACATCACACTAGTCTTAGCATCACTTCACTGGTTACCCATAGAGCACCGTGCTGACAGTGTTACTTCTTACTTTTAAAGAATTAAATGGTCTTGGGCCTTTGTATTTAAAAGACCTCATAGTCCCCTACAATCTCAAGAGATTACTCACTTACAAGAGGCTGGCTTTTTGGCTGTCCCTAGAGTAGCAAAAGGCAGATCATGTGGTAGAGCTTTTTCATATAGAGCCCCCCCCCCGACTATAGAATTGCTTACCAAATTTTGTCCAGGAATCAGATTCAGTCTCAACATTTCAATCCAGATTATACCTACATGTTCAGTCTGTCCTTTAGCCATCTTGAGTGCTGAGATAGAGGATGGAATTTGGCCAGTTGGCCCAACTTTGGCCCCAGTTGTTGTAGGTTGTTAAGCAGTTGTCACTAAAAATGAGCAACAGTGACAAACCTGTCTAACCACGCCTATTCTGGACTGAACACATAACCCTGCCCTCAGGAAGAACACACCCAAACAGGGCAATGTGTCAGACTGGTAACAATCTAAGAGTATAGCTGTGCTTCATTAAACCTACGTGTTTGTAAGGTGAATTTAATTTTTTTTTTATTAGGCTCATTTTTTCGTATTTTCAGTAGTTACTGCCACAGAGAGAAGCTTAGAGGCAGCATTATAACTTAAGGAAAAGGTGGATGTGCTTTAGCCAGATATTTCATATGTGTGATCTACCTGCCCGTCCCTTATTGAGTCATATCTGTTTCTTCTAAACTCCCCTGGAGTAGGCCCAAAGGTGGGATTGAGACGCCCATTGTTCAAGACAAAGTAAGCTGTTTGGGTGTGATCCACAGGCTGCATCACCAGACCAGAGGAATCCATGAGAAACAAAACCTTAGTGCCTTAATCAAGAACCACCAGTCAGCCTTACTGGTGAGGAGAGACATCAATTTGTTTACGGCTGGACTTAATCACACTAATACCTCAAATACTGTCAGTTTTAATTTCTGTTTGGAATTTCACTTTTAAATGTAAGCATTAAACTGACATGGGACTGCTCTTGTGAACAACTCATTATTTAAAATTTAAAAAGTAATTTCTGCAGGAAATAAAAGGGCTGCAATTCTTATAAATGTGATTTATCTATGATGTGTCTCAGTCGGAGTGTGACCAGAGGAAAATACTGAAAATATACTAAAGAGTTAAACAGCAATCAGTGTGGAAAAAAGTGGTTCAAAAACAGAACGTGAGATCAAGAAGTCCTGGCTGCAACACTGCTATTTCGATGGAAAACCTGCAAAGTGAGTAATGAGTGAAATTTACATAACTAGTAAGAAAATTTAAAAACGTAGGAAAAGTTGAGTACATTGAACCTCAGAATATACAAAGCACGTTGTTTAAGATAATTAAGAGAAGAGGGCAACAGATGGCTGCTAGGCACTGAAATGATAGTGACCACTGGGGTTGCCATTGCCTTTAATTTGTGGCCGGGAAAAAGTTGGTCATATTAATTCAGTGACCAAAAGAATGCATCAAAGAACCAGAATGAGATTATTTAGTTGGGCGAAAGAGAACCTTGATATCTACTATTCTGACGTTTAAAAAAAAAAAAAATTAAAAATACTTTTTTCAAGAGTGGGCGTTTTATTGTGACCCGTTTGTAACAATTCCTGTCTGTAACACTGCATATACCAAAATGTAATATGAAACCTACTGTATAGAAATGCAAACATACTATTATAAACTAAACAATTACGCTTAGTACAGTGTGTTTATTGCGGTATTTTTACTTTGTATCTATAGGGAAAAAATAACAAGAATCGCTTAATAAAACAGTTTCGTCGTCCGCTTTATTCAGTTTCTTGGGAGTCACGTGGTAGTTAAAAGGAGACAAAAGGAAAATATATTCAAGTTAACACCTCACGATTATTAAATTCACAGCAATATCGCTGTAATGTTGGATTACGCGTCATATTAAACTTTAAACCCTAACAACTGTGTCATAGTCAAATGTAGGCTACAAAAAAATTGAACGCAGAAACTGTGCGGCATTTACGATTTATCAATGAGAGACTTGGGCGAATCCTGTCAGTTTTGGCGAAACTTGTTGATACTAGCATTTTAATGAGTCCAAAACATGTTTTTGCTTGCAATAGTCCGGTCCCCTTTAAGGAGCAAAAATAACAAACTGAGCAAAAATAACAATATTAAACGTATTGTACCTGGATAAGGTATTTCGTGACTTCATATAGGCTCCACCCCAACCAAAGTCCCCGGAGTGTAGCCTGTGCAGAACAAACAGAAACTAAAGGTGAAACTATCGAGGAGTTGTACTGGGAAATGCCCGTCATCGAATATTAGGTTTAACACAATATAAGATTATTCCGATAGTTTAGTAGACTTGCAATTTCATCCGTTGATTTAGCGACCAGCGGTTTTTGGCCGATTTACTGATTTTACGGACGAAACACCTTAGAAATCAAGTTTAAAGAAGCGAATTGCCCGTAAAGCAATCACGTTGTTTGTGAAAGGTGTCTGGGATTTTCTGGGTTTTTTTTTTTTTTTTTTACCACGGAGATCGTGATACTTTCATCAAAGTCTTGGAATGAGTTTAAGGATAGGATCCGAGGGCGCATTTCTGTCTGCTATGCAGCCTAATACCTCTGTCAGCACATACGCTGTCCCCTCGGAAATCCAGCTTGGACATGGGGACATCGTGTCGGACGAGGTTGCCAGGGCGAAGAGAGTCCAACAGCAAGTTCAGATGCGCCTCGCCGAGAAATCTACCACTTTACCGCGACCGAACGACTCTTTCTCTCGTTACGCGTGTTCAGGTGAGCTTCTCGATAACTGTCATTAGTAAACGTCTCTAAAAATAATTTATTTAGTATAATAATAATAGTATAATTAATAATAATTTAGTGATAATTAATATATAATATTATATATTATTATATATATATTATTATTATTATATATAATATATACCGGGCTATTTTTTATATATATATATATATATATATAATAAATAAAATGTAGGTATATAGCCGAATCTATCTAAATATATATATTTTTCTAAACAAAGTTAATTATATTAGCAATATGCCTTTGCACAAAGTTATTAGTGAATAATTTCTGTGTGCGCAAAACATTATGGATTGTTGATTGAACTACGTGGCTGTGCAACTCAAAAGCCATTTCATACCAGTAGGTTAAACGGTAAAAAATGATTGCCTGAAGCATGTAGAGGAATAGCCTGCAGACTACATTAACATTTTGAAAGGGTTATTGTGGATGCAGTATTGGCTGTTGACACTGATGTGTGTGTAAAGGAATTGCATCTATCTGGGATGGAGCTGTTTTGTTTGGAGCTAAAAGTCTTAATCTCTAGACACTGATGAAAAGCACTAAGGTGAAGGAAAGGGCAAATATTTCTGCTCTTTTAATCTCAGTGGAACATATATGTGTCACGTAACAAGGAAGAGTCACCTCTGTGTTACTGGGCACAGGGTTACTGTGTTACACATCTTTAATGTGGGCAGTTCCGATTTGTCTGCTATCTAGACCAGACAACACATTAAGCTTGCAGTTTGTGCTGTTATGTGGTAGTGCTTTATCTTTTTTATATAAGGCAGCCAATCCACTGACGTGAACCCTGGGTGTGACCAATTCACTATCCTGTGGCATGAGTCTTCAAAGTCCCAGCCCAGTATTTTTTGTTAATCGCTGCGTGCAACTCGGCTGTCTTCAGATGTTTGTAATTTGTTCTTACCACCACATAAAGAAGTACATTAATGGTTAATCAGCTTTGAACACACACGTAATTTGCAGTACAACACCCAATAACTAATTAAAAGCACAGGAGCTGTGAGTGATGAAAGGCCCCTACTGATGGACTCCTACATGATTGTCCAGGTTCCACAGTTGCACATACAGGTCAACTCTCTGGGTCACGGTGTCTTTGAGAGAATGTTCGTGTCCAAACCTGCTTGTTTGCGGTTAAAACACTCTCTTCACTTCTCTTCCTTGAGAGAAGGCTATTTTGCAAAGAAGAACAAGAAATGGCTTGTACTTCTATTTCCCTTTGCAAGGGAATGAGAAGTCCGCCTGAATTAGAGATTAAATCGGGTGGGGCGTAGGGAAGGTTTCCTCATTCTGAGGTGTTTAAGGTTTCACTCCCTAAACAAACACGGCTTTAAGAGGCAAACCTATGAATACAAGATGCTGTGGTTTTGGCTCTTTTTGTTCCACATTCATGTCAGAAATTGTGATTTTGAACACGAGGGCAATGAAAACCAGTGCTTTATTGCTCTTGCTAATATGCTAAAGATCCTAGAAAATGGCACAAATATTGGCTGTCTATTAGAGGAACATGCTAAGATTGCTTCAATGCGTTATGTGTTGGCTGGGATGCTTCTTTATTGAGACAAATGTCTTTAGCACCTTAAAGACATTTGTCTCAATAGGGGGTGGGGGAACCAAGCTGCTGTGGCTGCATTCAGCCTGTTCCAAAACTGATGCTCATCATGTTGGTTTAAAGTTGGGAGACTTTATATTGTGTAGCACTGAACAGTTTTTGCTAGTCACAAGCTTGTTTTGGATATTGGAATAAGAGATCCCATTGGAGAGGCCAGTCGAAGGGAAGCACTGATTGGCCCCAACTCGTTTTCGTTCCCCAGGGCTGTTCTGTGCCAATGGGGGCTGGGAATGAATGAGACCACTGCGGGGGACCTGGGTTTTGTCTCGTCTGACCTTTCAGGCATAGGGTCCACTTCCATAACAGAGGATCAGTTGTAGAGAAGGTGACCTTATCCAGTCCCAGACAGATTTTGAAAGCGACAGGCCTACCAGCAAAGTGAAAATCTCTTCTCCACCACATCATACAGATGTAATCTCAGTTTGCAACATTTAGCACCCTACTCTGACTTCTGATTGCATCATTCCATCACTTGACAATCATTTAACTAGCGGCAAAATTGGAAAAAAAAGTAAAATGGTTCTGGAATAGAGCCCAGTGTTCAAAAACTGACATTAAATTGTCACGCTTTTTATGTAATCCAGAGAGCGTTGTGTACTCACAATGAGACATAATTCAACCCCATCTCTCTTTCACCTTCTTTACATACTGTAATGTGTGCTAGTTCTATAACTACTCCATCATAGTAGGCCAACATTTGTTTTAAAACCAACATCATATTTTGAAGCTAATCAGTTCACCTTAGAAAAAATTAGGATGTGGTTGTCAAGTGTACATTCAGCCGCTCCTTGACTCTCTATAGGTGGAGCATTATGTTTCTGTAGATTCCTCTTCAGGGAACCCCGGTTCAGCCCCACCAGTTTAAACAGTAATTCAGATATTTGCCGTAGGCTACTGGAGACACACACCCCTTGTCTAGTGATGGCTTTAGCGTGAGAAAAATATTTTCCAACACACTGACGTCTTCTTTCAAGCAATCAGGACAAAATGTGCTATGTTTCAGCCCACAACAAAAACCAGAAGGAAGTCACACAGCAGAATTCCAACAAGTTGGCGCTAGCTTCATGGTCTGGAAAATATTCTAAGTACCATCAACCCCATAAAGGCTTTATCAGTGGTAAATGGCCTGTACTATTTTTGTCAAAGCTCCCATCACAACACTCCAGATGCACTAGGACCAAGAGGAACACCCGTCAAAAATCTGTCATTTTATTACTGTCACACTGTCCCCTCCCTCACTGATTACCTGTATGGCAGGTGGATTGCTGGAACTGTCTGCGGTGAGTCAGGAGGCGGGGCTCCACTGACCCATAGCAGAAATTTCCCATAGAAATGCCTCAGCCCTGGCACATGACTTGTATCTCTGGAGTCATGTGTTGGAGAGATTGCTGAGGAAGCTGACCGGTCAGGAGTCAAAGCTGCCATTCACACTGACATGTGCCCTGGATAGGAGCAGGTTCACCAACTAGGAGATGGGGAGATAAGGAGGCCCAACAGGATTCTTGGCAATCATTATAAAATTGTCACTGAACGATATCCTTAGTGTTGTGCAAGAAAATGCAGTACGTTTAAAAATAATTTTCGTATTGGATTATGTTTTTTCATAATAAAAAAAAAAAAAATATTCACAATTTTTGGAAAATTTTCAAATTTGTGTTGGAAAAAACTTGCACTTAAACTATAGATTAAAATAGTTTTAGGTATCTTTAAATGCTGATAATATGGCTCTAGTATTTCCAAAAATAGTGAAATATTCTTTAGTTTATTTTGCAATGTGCATGTTCCTCTCTAATGAAGAGAATTGTGACTTTAAATGTGCTCAGGTGAAAAGAAAGTTATAGCTATCACTTTTAAGTGGAGGCTCAGCACTCCCCTCTGGGTTTTTTCAGGGTGGAGTCTGGGTGTAGGCTGTATGCTGGCCAAACTGGTTTTTCTTCTTTGAGCACTTTGCCCCCAAGTGCCTCTCCCCCTTAGGGATAAGAATACAATTCAGCCGTTGCCACTCTTTCGAGATACTGAGTGACGGGGCCTCTGACTAAATAACACAGCCTAGGTGGAAAGTAACCATATGCGTGAATAAGAAAACTATAGAATAAAATAACACATTGTTACAGTTACGAATGCTCTGACAGTAAACAGCCTCTTTCTGCCTCCGTGCTCTCAGCTCTGAAAATCAACCCGAAAAATAATTTAAATTGTCTCGGAAAAGATTTTACTGTTATTTTAAAAACAGGAATGACACAGGTTGTAATATAAAATAGAATTTATATAAAATAGAGTACCTTCTGTCTGTATTGAATTGTAATGTATTGTTCATGTCTGTTTAGTTTTTTCACAATGGTTGGATTTCCAATTGTTCATGATCCTTTCAAGGGCTTGCTTTGTGGACTGCAAAGTGCATATCGTTGCCCCCAGTGAAGGAGAAACACACAAAAAGTATTCTGCTTTCAGTCAGGTTATGGTATCCTTTTATCTGAAGGCTGTTGTGAAGCAGGAGGAAGTGTTACCGACTACGTTCAAAGGGTTTGTGGGTAAATCAAGACAACCGCGAAGATGCACTTTATAGAATAAAAGTATTGTTGTCTGACATTTTCTGTTATCTGGTAGCGAATTTGATAGAGCGTAATTATCTGACTAGTGTGATGCATATGTGAATTGTAAATAGCTGGAGATTTGATTAAGAATTGACAAATGCAAAAATGAAAGTCCCCACCAAAATGAGGGGTTAATGCAAACTGCATTTTACTGTGACAAACTGCCAAACTAACCTGTTTTCTGTAAATGCGTGTTGGAATTTTTGAGAGATTGTCTGATTAAGTTACAAAAATGTAACCTTTTTTTATATACCTTTTTTATATACCTTTTTTTTCTTGCGTATATACATGAACCTCAAAGTCGAAAATCGGCCAGTGTACCTCTGATTGATTTTTTTGAAAGCATGGGTCTCAATCCCGTTCAACGAAAGTGTCGTTTTCCCACAGGCTGTAATAATACTCAGCTAACACAGCCTCACAAATCCACAATACATTCCCGTTTCTCTGATTGCCGCATGTAAAAGGGTTTTTGGAGAATCAATATTATCTCTCTTTGGCTACTCATGCGATAAAAATAGCACTTGGTCATTGTCTGGCATGGACTATGTTACGTTTAGAATTTCCTGCAGAACTTCGGTCTTGTAATTCGCGGTGTTAGGGTCATTGACTAAAACAAAAAGAAAAAAAAAACTCATTAGTCATAACTATAGGGAATGTTGACGGTTGTCTGTCTTCGGGACCACTCCCTCTCCTAATTAGAGTCTCATGTTTAGTATGTCAGGAAAGTTGACCAGGCAAATTCCTCACTAGACCCTTCCCTTTACACAACTATGATACAATGTCTGTGAAGATTCCTGCTTGGTGTCCAAACCTCAAAATCAGCATGAAGAAAACCTTGAAATGAATTTTGCTAATTTTATAGTTTTTTCTGGATTTATCAGAGGTAAATGATCCATTTGAAGAAAAGGCAGCATGGTTAGTCCTATGTAGTGTTCTCTCTTATTCTCCTCTTAGAAAGGCTGAGGTTAAAGCCTTGGTTTTGAGTTATGACACAGGCATGAGATCATCCAGGCTAGATTCAGAATTTGTTTGAAGCAGTGTCCGCATAAACTTTCCTGGTCTTGGTTCTGATAACCCTGGGGGGGTGAGGGCGGGGTTGGCTGGGACATTATAATGTGTTTTCAGATAAGGAAAAGACGACAAAGTCCAGGTCACAGTTGCTGTGTACATCCAAACCTACACCACAAAGACCACATTCCTTATTTATTGTAAAAGTTGCTGGGTCTGTTTTCACAGGCATGTGGTACTTTTCTCAAACAAAATGCAGACGCCTTAAGATTTCTGCTGACACAGCATGATGCTACTAGTCTTTCTCTCAGCCTTTTGTACATGGAAACACTCAGGTGTCAGATAGCATCTGTCTGCTCATCATCAGTTGTCAGACCTGTTCTCCGCTCAATCAATATCAAAGAAACTGCTTACTTAACATGGACACCCTCCATGTTATACTGAGACCCTCGACATGGTCAGTAATGGGCAGCCATTAAAACAGGTGTGCATGCATTTAATGTCTTGCATTTTGTTTTATTTTGCTTCAGACCGCAGCAGTTCAGTAAAGTGTTATTAGCCGCGGTTGTAGAGTAGAAGACGGACGGAAGTTTGTCTACAGTTATCTTGGCGCAAGTCCATCCCTTGAATGTTTTACATGGTGAGGCCCAGTCGCCTGAAGGGTAGAGCCAGGAATATAGCTGGTTAGGAGGAGCGGCTTGCTTTCATAGGGGCACTAAAGGTTTCTGGTTATCTTTTGATGGTTTTCACTCTTTCATTTCAGAATTATTCTGCTTTTTTCATTCCTCCTCTTCTCAGATCCAGAGAAACAGCAGGATCTTTATCTTTGACTTGGAGAAAGTGGTGAAAAATGTAATACAAATAACATTTATTTACCATTTAACCATCAGACCTGTTACATGGGAAATACATATATAAATCACACTGTGAAATGGGGATTGTAGCATTTATGTGCAACACGGGTAAATAATAAAACGGTGCTTATTCAAGGCAAGGAATTGGGGGGAAAAACACCTGGTTTCTGGGGGCCAAGGAACAATCTGAATGTGCGGTTTTTTCATCTAAGGGGTCCAGCTGTTTCGGTAACCTATTCCTGTGCCATGGCATCAGGGAGTAAACTGAGCATGCCCAAGATATGTGGCCCCAGAGGGGAGGGAATGCCAGAGGAATGCTTACTAAGGAAAAAGCTGCTGCAGGGATGTAGGGTCTAACTGGGAACTATAGGTAGAGAGGGGGGCTGTCTCTGCCCCACAATGTGGGAAGGAAAACACCATTATCTTGAACCTTCTGTAGCTACCATATGTGGCCAGTTGGGTGAAACGTATAGATATGTCCAGCGGCTGAGCACCAGCCCAGCATTGGTATCGTAGTATTGATAGGGTCATAATTTTCTTTCATATCATATCAAATTCAGAAATCAGATTATTTTATTGTCACTCAACTACATACGCAAGTGCAAGCAGTGGGTGAAAGTCTTGGGTGCAGTTCCAATCAACACAGCAGTTCTTGCAATAACAATAAACAAAATCTGAACAACTCAAGAAAAACAACCCCTTAGCATTATCCCTCCTCCACCAAACTTTACAGTTGGCACAATGCAGTCAGGCCGGAAACGATGAACAATAAATTACAATATTTTTGCATCAAAATATACAGTAATTGTAAAATATACACAAAATAAGAGATTGTAAAGTGCAGTGCTGATATGTATGATGATTTTATGTCACAATCATGAGCTTAGAAGTCTGATCACTTGGGGGAAGAAGCTGTCATGTAGTCGGCTGGTGTGGGTCCTGATGCTGCAATACCATCTGCATGATGAGAGCAGTCCATGGCTAGGGTGGCTGGAGTCTCTGATTCTGCCCACCTCCGATGATGTGCCTGGCTGTTCGGACTACCCTTTGCAGGGCTTTGTGGTTGATGGCTGTGCATTTGCCGTACCAGGCAGTAATGCAGCCAGTCAGGATGCTCTCTACAGTGCTGGTGTAGAACAGTGTGAAAATGTGGTGGTTCATACCAAACTTCCTCAGCTGTCTCAAGAAAAGAGGCACTGGTTAGCCTTCTTCACAATGGCTTCTGTGTGGTTGGACCTTATGAGTTTCTCGATGTGGACACCGAGGTACTTGAAGCTGCTGACCCTCTCCACCGGTGCTCCATTGATGGCGATGGGGCTATGTTCTCTGTCCATCCTCCTGAAGTCCAGCACAAGCTCCTTGGTCTTGCTGAAATTGAGGGAGAGGTTGTGCTCCTAGCACCAGCGTGTCAGAGTGTGCACCTCCTCTCTGTAGGCTGTACACAGGCTGTACATGTCAGTATATACACTATATGGACAAAAATATTGGGACACCTACACATTACACCTACAGGAGCTTTTATGACATCCCATTTGAAATCCATAGGCATTAATATCGAGTTGGTCCCCCCTTTGCAGTTATAACAGCTTCTACTCTTCTTTTGGAGTGTGTCTGTTGGAATTTTTCTTACAGAACAGCATTTGTGAGGTCAGACACTGATGTTGGACGAAAGGGCCTGGCTCACAATCTCCGTTCTAGTTCATCCCAAAGGTGTTCTATAGGGTTGAGGTCAGGGCTCTGTGCGGGCCAGTCAAGTTCTTCCACACCAAACTCATTCAACCATGCCTTTATGGA
>JAOVYW010003797.1:14914-46247 GCA_025775045.1 Hiodon tergisus | reverse complement strand
TTATAAAAAATATATATATATATATATATATATATATATATATATATATATATTAAACATGGATTCCACTGGAGTTCAATATATTGAGCACTATGTTATCCTCTGTCCTGGTCAATGTTACAATTCTCTGTTAAAATTAGTTAAAAAGTAAGTGGGTTTAGATGTTTGGTACCTTATTCAGTTTTGTGTTTTCTCCCCAATCCGGTCCAACCGATTATAATGCAATTTGACCAGTCTCTATGAATCACAATGCGGAGGGGAAGAGTGTGAGAAAGTAATAAAATTTGTCTCTCCCGATCCAATCTCCATCATACCATCTTTTATACACAGCTGGCTAAAACGCCTACCCAGATGACATGTTCTTCTTGGAGGGCTCAGTCTGTGTATAAGTCAGGATTTTTTTTGATGTCCGCTTTACTAATACTGTCATTGTTCTTATACTGAAACTAACTGAAACTTGATTACTAATAGTCCCAAAGAGACAAATCTGCCAGAAAATATCAGACTTTCATTACATTACATATATTTTCATATATAGTTGAATCTTAAAATGTTGCTGAAACAAACCACAAACCCAATTATCTTGTCTTCTCAGATCTGTGCCGCCTAATACAGCTCCCCATTTTCAAACCACTGCTCTTCTCTTTATCAGCTGTGTCTGCGAAAATATCTTAACTGTCACCCTATCAGCCGTATTTAATGAATTTACCGAACTTTACTTTGGAAGAACATTAAAGCCAGGGCGTAAAACCATTAAGCCGGCACTGCCAAGACTGACAAAGCAGCCATAACATGTAGGCAGCCTTCTGCAGTCAGTCCAAGCCGCATTTCAGGAGACACACAGTGCATCTACTCACAAGAGTTTTCATGTTTTTTCCACATTGATTCTCTCTCTCTCTCTCTCTCTCTCTCTCTCTCTCTCTCTCTCTCTCTCTCTCTCTCACACTCTCTCTCTCTCTCTCTCTCTCTCTCTCTCTCTCTCTCTCTCTCTCTCTCTCTCTCTCTCTCTCTCTCTCTCTCTCCAAATATTTTTAGCTTGATAAATGTTAGTGCTGACATTTTATATAAGTGGATATGTTGGACAATGACTCACAAAAAAATGAAAACACTGCCCAGAATTTCTTAAGAGTCCAAAATATTTTGGTATATAGTTTTTAGACATTATGATCCTACAGATTGAGAGAACAGGTAGGTTTCAGTAAAGAATCAGATATGGCCTTATTGATTTGACAAACCAGCAGCTCCCTGTGGTAATTACCGAGGATCGGCAGGTTGTGGCATGTTCTACGGTTGCTTCATTAAATGTGTGCCCTCCAAATATCCTTTGTGTTGTATCCTACCATCTTATCAGCCCAGGCCGAAGTAGTAGATGGTGCAGACAAGTTTTAGGAGTTGTCAGCATTAAAGAAGCTCCAGTTTCTTCTGTGACTTGTGCTGTGCTGACCGAGTCTGATGGTTTCATGGGCTTATTTTTTTGGAGCGTTGTTTGGAGGGAATGTGGCTTTGCAGAGATTAATAATTCCGTATGGAAAGTGTTACTGATGCAGACAGTTTTATTTGGAGACTTTGGTGGGAGCTTCATGTCAAGATGTGCTTTTGACAATCTGATTCTGGCCAGACCTGTGAGTTCTCATTGTGCTGTTTGTCAATAAATCATTGTTTTTGCCCTCTTAGCCGACTGTGAAACTCTTCAGTTTTACCCTCCATGCAGGCTTTTTTGCATGTTTTTTTGTTTGTTTGTTTTTTTTCATTAAGACAATTCCTATTGTTTTTCTTATCATTCACTGGACCCGGCAACATCCATGACATGATAAGGATTGGTGAAAATTGCTAACATTCTATGCTCTTACGTCTTGCATTTTTACATGGATTTACACCGCACTACTAAGCCGTTGCTGCTAACTGCAATACCACATGGGGCGCCACAGGTCCCAGGCTCTCATTACTCATCCCTGGCTTCTCTTCATAGCCAGAGAGCTGCAAGGTGTTGAGTTACCCCCCGCCAAATCCAAAATAAAAGGAAGATCTATATTATCTGGGGTCACTCGCTGGCATGAACCCTACTCACTTATGACAGGTTCATAAAATTGAATTTTTCTTTTGGTATAGGGTACTGCCACCTTTAAATAGGCACAATGGATTACTGAACATCTTTACCGCTGATTCAAAGAGAAATTTCAAATCTGCCAAAGGACTTCCTGGAAGTGCACATTGTTAATTTCTTATCAAAGTGGCTAGTTAGCGAGACCATGCTTGAGTTTAAACTGGAGCTGAAAAGATATAATAGTTTGGATAATGGAGAGCACTCCCATTTTGAAGTGGTATTTGAGAGTGTGAGGTTTTGTTGGAGCTTCAGCGAAAGAATCAATTGTTTGGGTCCTTCTGCGTCTGTGCTTGCTTTTTGCACTTAACCCTTATGTTTATTTTGTGCGCACTGAAGACCTGGCAGGCTGCAGCCTTCACGTATTCCTTGCAAATTAATTACAGAATCAAAAGCAAGGCATTACAATGTCCAGGTCTAGGTGATCACTCCTCTGCCTGAAATCTGCCTCCAGTTACAGATTTGCACCATTGTTGCCTCTATCACAGCTATCAGGTTGTGATAGCCTATATATAATTAACCTTCATCTCGATGATAATAGTTTTTGGCGCTCTTCATACCTGTAATTAAAGCCAATTAAGGTAACCTACTTTACATATTCACTTTCACTCTCCCAGAAAATGTCTTAGTCTCACTTGAAGTTGGCGTTTTGAAATTCAGTAATAAATAACTATTGTTGATTTAGAGTGTGCTGGAAGTGTGATGATCCCCGGGCTTTACAGACAGCCAAAGACAGTAAAACACACTCCCAGACTGTCATCCCCCAGTAATGAACCCAATAAAACAGAGCCTCCAATGAGGAGTAGTAAGCAGGACTAATGGTCTTGGAGAGTCCAGAGTCCAGAGAGAGCTCCACACCTGTAAGTTAAGTCTCAAAGAGGGCTGTGCACGCACACATGACAGAGCGGTTTGTTACTTGAGTTTCAGAGTGATGGGACCCAAGGCACAGATGAAAAGAGTGACTTTCAACTCAAGTCCAGGTCATGGTTAGGGCAGACGGCCGCCATGTTTGGAACAGTTTTCTCTATTCCAACAGTTCCACATTGACTTCTGTTGACAGAACTTCTGTTGAGTGTCATGGGGGTGCTGAGAAGAAAGAAATGATTATCTTTTATGGAGACCCCTTAAAGAAAAGCAAGGCTTGCGTGTTAAAAATTTAAAAACAACATGGCAGTTTTGTTTGGCTATCCCGAGACAATAGCGCCTTCGTATCGTTTTTGGCAATTATATTTAGAAATTTGTTGACGATTTGATTGGTCTTTTAAACTGTCATGTATGAAGCAATTAAAGATGTTTCACAGTTTAACTAGTTTAGTAAATAAATCAGTTTATCTCCTTATATGCTGAACCTTTGGACAGAAAGGGTTAAATCATTCAATTCATTTCTTTTTGTGTTTTTTGGAAAAACTAAATTGTTTTGGGAATATTCTCAACATGAAATGAAACGGGCCAGCCTGATGATTACCTGTAACATCTGTCTATGTACTTAGTCACGCAGATACAGAGAATTTATATGGTGTAACTTAGCAAATAGATATTGCAGCACTTTCCCAAATGCTTTCCACCCACATTGTAGTTCATACCAATATGGTTGCACATTTTGAGATATTTCTCCCTTTATGCAGTGGAGTAAAAAATGGGAAACATTTTAAATTGTAAACCAGCATTCACCTATTTAATCTCTCTGAAACTTCAACATACACCAAAGGGACCTGTTGAAAGTGTCATGCAGAACTTATTAACTCACTGGGACATTAGATCAACACTGAATTGAGAATGCCTCAAGTATTCCAATGAAATTCTTGGATTTGAATTTAGCTTGAATTTTAGTACGGGACAGGATACATATTTGTAGTTCAAATTTAAATTAAATAATCTGATTGATTCATTTGAATTGAATGAAATTCAGTGAAATTCAATGAAACTGGAAAGCCTGTTCTATTCTTTAATGGGTGTAGTCTATAAAATATACGTTTTTCAAATAAAACATTGTTATATACATAAAATTTTAATATTGAATCAGGTTTTTGAGGTCTTTTATTGGAAGGCTGTGACAGCATAGAACATAGGGCAACATTCAAAACAAGTCCTCCTGCATTGTAATAGACAACACCTCCAATGTGGTGAAGGCATTGACTCTCTTTCCTCTCATTAGAGACCACTGACAGCGAAGATGAGGATGAAAAGGAGGAAGACATATTTGACTTAGAAATAGAGGATGTAGAAGATGATATGATACCTATGTTTGATACCCATATTCTTGTGGTCCATGATGCAACCAGGCCCCATAAAACCTAAATTGGGAAGGTACAAAAGCTTCTAGCATTTTTCCACATTTTTCCTGGCCGCTGAAGTCCTGGAAGGAGGCTTCAAACTTGTGGTAAACCAATCTGACAAGATGGAATAGCCAGTTGAAGATGTTGATGTCCGTCCTGAAAGCGCCAAGGGAGGTTTTAGCCGAACTCAACTGCCCCATCCAGCTCACACTCGTTGAGCTGAAAATCATGGGGGAAATATGTGAAGTGCTAGAGCTCTTTGAAGAGACTACATGCCGGGCTGAGAAAGGGGTTGTGTGTTGCTTTGCCATTGCATGTGAAGTAGGTTTTTGCTATAAATTTGAAGGTGACTAGCAATGAGAAGCTAGTGTTCAACCTGCAAAGATCCATTAAGAAAATCTTCCAGATGGCTCCTATGACTTACCCTCAATTCAAAGTGCATTGATGAAGAGAGCATCGCCATCAAAAACATCTTTACTGTAAAGTTGGAAAATTCCTTTACCTGGCCCAACATGCATGCAGGTACCTAGCTATACCTGCTTCCTCTGTTCCTGTAGAGTGGCAGGAAATATATTCAGGCCAGAAAGATACAATTTTAAGGACAGAACATTTGAGGAGCTCATGACAATTGAATGTATGTCATAATGCTGGAAGACCTGTCACATTCAGTCAAACTCATTATTCAATTTATTCTACTTCCTGTCATTCTAATTCAACTTCTACATCCTGTTGGAATGTAGAATTCTTATTTCAAATTGGAATATTCATTCAAAATTTCAACTCATGAATTTTATAAAAATCGAAATTCTCAATTTAGCACAATCCTGCACCAAATAGGTAACACGACACAACACATGAGGTCACATGATTCTGTCTCTAGGCCTGCATGAGTTTGTAAGGGCATTTTCTTGAATAACCTTGATGCCACAAAAAAGGTGTATTTATTTTATTTGCACACACACACACATCAGTGCATGGATACTCTCTGGGCCTAATGAAATCTGTAAAAGCTCTTTAAAAAAAGTAATTTGGAGGTAGTTTGACAAGATGTTAATATTTTAACAATAATTTGTTAATGATTGTTAATGATAATTTAGATATTAAATTTCAATTAAAAAATTATTGTAACCATTGTATTGTACATGGTAAGTTTTACATATTAGTATTACATAGTCTGTATAGAATGCTGTTGACATCCATGAGCCAACAATACTTATTGATACAATGGTATCAATGTCATTTTAAATGGCGGAACATTTGTGAGCAGAGCTGTTTGCTTTTAACTGCTTCAGTTTAAGCAGACAGGTGCACACTCCACATCACGCTTGAACTATTCGCATCGTCAAGATTACTGAGGCACTGGGGATCTTTTTTGAGAATCACCCTTATTGGGACCACAGCTGTGCATTCAGAAGAACGTTTGCCGAGAGAAAAAGAACCGTGCGAGTCAATTAACTCAGGATGCATTGAGTTAATTGAATGAGCATTGCAAAACCTGAACCTTTACATAAAGTAACAGCTTATTACCTCTGTTTAAACCATTTTATTTGTTAGCCTATACCTGTACCTGTCTGCCAGTTATGCGAGCCCTTGCTAAGTAATTATGCTGCAGTGTTGACATAAACATTGGCTTATTCTTTGTTCTTCAAGCTTACGATTAATACTTCTTTTTTTTATTTATCAAACACAAACTTTTTGTTATTTAGATTTATCCTCCTTGGTTGCTTGGTTATCATTGTTTGAAAATAATATGTACAAAATACTTATATAGTATATATATAAGTATAGTTTTTATACTTACACTGGGTTCTGAAACTGAAACACATATTCCGGATTCTTCGTGCAGTTTAAGTCTTCCGACCTCATAACCAGCATGCCTCCAGTAGAACAAGTGTGTGGTTATTAAAGACAATTCCGTAAGAAATATCCAGTTACAAGTCCTGAAGGCATGACTTTTGGAGACATTTCTTAGGAAAGATTAAAGACCGAGGTTGCTCTGCTTGCCAGAAAAGAAAAAAAAACAGTTGAATCAAATGTTGCCGTGGACCAAGGTTTGGCATGTGATGACACCAGTTAAGCCACTGGGCGATGACATGGAAACCGGCGTGGGCCCTCTGGCACTCTACCCCCAGTCATCCAGTTGTTTGTACACACAGCGTAAGCTGGATGGAGTGGGGCCATGTAGGGAGGACTGCGCCACCCATCACGGGTTGCGTTGGATTCCACCATCTCACTTCTCACCACACTAGTGATCCGTCTCCAGATCTTCACAACTTCAATGTGCTGAGGTTTTTAGGTACATTATAGTTTGTTTTTCATTGATTACGTCCCTCAAATGAGTGGCTTCCCACCCGTTGGCACCCAATGCCTCATTGTTTTGTGTTGCGTAACAGCTGTCTTTTTTCTCCAGATCACCACCTAGCAACCATGTTATTTGGTTTTGTGGGGATAAAAAAACAAACTATGTAGCTATAAAAAATTGTTTTAATTGTTTCACTATTGTATGTGCTGTAAAATGTGTGGAACTTGTTTTGAGTTGCTTTTAATGGCAATGGATTGGAAGCGGTTGCTATCTAGTCTGTCTTGATAAGCACTGCTTCCCTCAAAAAGTTTTATTCATTGATCCTATTTCAGGAGCAGTGCCTGAATGCCACACCACGTCTCACCTAGGACGACCCACCGTCAGTTTTAATTTATAGCGTCTCCCACTGTCACAGCACTTTTACCATCCCGGTTCTGGCTGGTCATCATTATGTATTTGCTCCTAAATGAGGAATACGAATATACCCGTGGAATGAGGATGATAAACATGTGTTTCTCATAACAGGGTTTTAGCGTCTTTGCTCTATGACTAAGTGGAATATTGTGGCATCTGGTGCCTTGGAGCAGCCGTCCCAGTTAATTTGATATGGGGACATGCATGAAGTCACCCTCTGAGTTCCCCACGGCTCATAGAGAATGATTTTTTAATAACCAACAGGCCCGAGATGTGAGCAGGGGATCAGAGTAGTTTAAAAAGTGCTTGATGAGACACCTGCAGGGAATAATGAAGCGGCTGTATCAGGCAGGAGCTCTGTGTCACCTTAAGGTTATGAATGTTGTCAGAGGCAGAGGAGCTCTGCGCCTCACTCGCACTGCCGTGTAATGTATCCCAGGACCAGTCTCATAATGAGGCTGTCCATCTCGCTGGCCGTGTCCCTCGATGAGCATCGCCAGGGCGCCGGCAACCTCAGCCCAGCTGCACTCTTGCAGGGTATCTGGTTTACCTACGCCTGTCATGGTAATAGATTGGTTAGTTGTGCTATGCCTATTTAGTTGTTTAGCAGACATTATTTTACAGAGGGATTAAAGCAATATAGGTAAAGTTATTTGGTCTGGGATAAAGCGGCAGTTTTTTACAGTTCCATTACTTTAACCAATATGTCACCTGTTTTGTGTTGTCCCTTTTGGCTTTGGCTTGAAGCAATGAATACAACGCACTTACCATAGGGAAAGAGTCATGTTCTACCTCTAGCAAATTTTATTCTCAAAGATAGACTGAGGTCCAATAGTTCTGTGCATTCAAAGAAAATGCAATGCTTTTGATGTGATTCTGAGATAAAGTGTTTATGGGAGTTCCTACAATTAATTAACATAATTCGCTTTCTTGAACGGTGCTGACACAAGATGATAAAACTACCCTTTAAAATCATGTTAACATGAGAGTTTATTACATTTTTTAAATAATCAGTTCAATATCAAAGAAATTGAGTTGTTTGCCTGGCTGTTGTGGTTTGTGCAGAATTTGTTGTTAGCACAGACTTGTTAGCACAGATTTGCTGTTTGACTCAGGCAATGAAGCATGGCAATTATTATTTTTTTTTTTTATGTTTTCAATTATGCCTAAATATGGTTAGAAGAGATCATTGCAGCATAACTAGCATTTTTGACCTCCTAATTGTTTGTTGTTTAGTAGCCACCTTTAGCGCTGGGTGTTTGAATTTATTGTCCAGATGTAGGCATTCAGGCCAGACCAGCACCATCATTCTATTTGAGTGCAACACCTGCAATAGCCTATAAAACCTTGCCTCTTAATTAAGGGAGACGAATGCCATGGGGATGAGAGGGACGGCAATATCCGCAGGGAACTTATCTCTGGCTCTGGCTGAATGTTTGATATCCGTCATTGCACACTGCCTTTTCACTATTTGTGAATTTGGAGGATAAACCTTGGAGGATAAACCTTCAGCTTTAGGACAGTTTTTAATTGATAAGAACTTGTTTTGCTTTGGTTTATGGTGTGCCCAAAGATATCACAACAGTTTCTATCAAGCAGGACCCTTCATCAAGGTACTGAATTTTTTTTGGCTCTTTGGCAAGTACTAACTCAAACTTTACACTTCTGCAACAACAAATTGATTTAAATGAGTGTGATCACGGACAGTAAACAGAGAGAATATTATGAGAAAATGTATGATATGTGACATATATATTTTTTACACTATGGGTCCTATGCCCACTATAAATTATAAGAGACCTCTGGGCTCTGTACATTTCATGTATTAACATGCAACGTGTCTTGGAGTTTTATTTTCAACCATTGTAATTAAGGGAATTACAGGTGATCATGTATATAGGAAGCATATCCTTTAACGAAACTAAAAGGGTAAACTGTGCTTACAATGTAATGCATTGATTTATAACAAAAAAAAAACTGGAAACATAAACTGTGAAATGTTTCAAAATGGTTAATTAAAGACAATTGCTTTGAAAGCATCTGCTCCCAGGATCAGTTGCCCCTCTGTCCTCAGTGGACTTATAAAAGGGGCTGTTTGTTGGCTTTTCCTTCCTGCAGTCTAAAACGTGAACTAGGGGAACTATCTCCCTGCTGTGGAAAAACATGAAGTGAACCAAGTCTTCTTTGAGGTCTTCCCAAAGCCTATAAATGGAAGAGTAGCGTAGCAAGAGTTTCAGGGTGGGGGTAGAGGGAGCAGATGTCTTAGAATGATGGAAATCAACTCATTTCTACCATGGAAAAGCTGCCTTCTGTCAGACTGGCAGGAGTGCCATCGTTGACTCATGAAACCGAGCCCATGCTCCAAAGCTGTTGTATTAACAATTAGACAGGGCTGTCAAAACACAGATAATCCTCTCCCCAGCACCGATATCCTTGCCGCGTTTAATTTTCCACCCTGTGATGCGTCAGAGAAAACCGTTCTACTGAGAACGAGAGACAGAAAGGGGAGAGTGCTCCTGGCCTCCTCCACCCCGTCATTCCTCAGCTCTGTGGTGGTGGATGAGGAAGGAGCAAAGGGTGCACGGGAAAGGACCTGCTTTCTACTGAGAGGCTGAATGAACCAACTCCTTTGGAAGGAGACAGCAGCCAGATGTCAAAAGTCAAGAGTTTAAAGTCTCTGAGAAAAGATGGAGTGACAATGACCTGTTCAAAGGACTGTTGCAAGCGGTTCTTCCTCCCTGATTTGGGATCCACCCAAGCATTGTCAGTGGGTGTGGAATCACATCTACACCACAGACCCAAAAAAGCCATGGAAATTCCATTTTCATATTCCTTTTCATGCAGCTTCATAGTCGCAGTGTGCTGACCTACGGTTGGGTGCTTAATATAATGTCAGCTTTATCCTTGTGGCAGCAACTGCAAGAATTTTAACCACAGAAACCCATGTTTCTGATACAGTGGCATATTAGGAGCCTCAATGTCTAGAGCTGGCTGGAATTTTAGACACAGGTGCATGACTTGAACTACCCCAGAGGGCAAATGCCTTCTGAAAGGGAGGCCCTGTTTTTATCTTGATCTCCAAACTCTCATGAGGCTCATAGATCCTTGAGATATATGTTCTCTCACAGCTAAGCCCTTCACAGGCCCATATGGCTTGGATGTAATTTCCACTGCATTTCTGTTGATTGAATTGTGTTCCAAAATGGGGGGTTTCCGAATAATCAATATAACCTGAATACCCCCAATCAAAACATGATACATCCATCTAGTAAACAATTGGTAAGAGCAATGTTTAAAAGGTAGCCGAAAGATATTTAAACTAAAAAGGAAAAAGCACCAAAATAATTCTGACTACTTCACAGAAAGATCAAATGACTGAGAGCCATGGTCTTTCAATTGAATTAACAAAGGATTAACTTTTTTCCAGCATAATATTGTGTTTTTGCATTTGGCTGATTTTTTCACCTCCGTGCAGCAGATCGTGGTGGTTGCTAATCGCAGCGGTTGCTAATTTAAAATGTAATTCCTAGAGTCTGATGGGTCCGAGAGACTGGCAGTTTGGCTTTTGTTGAGACAGAGAGGAGCCAACGGTTGGTACAGCTATGAATGTGATGAGGTAGTAAATTGTTGGATATAAGTGTGACATAATGTTTTATGCAAATGCAGAGATTCATCCTGAGAAAAATCAGCTGCCGTCCCCACAAAAGGGTTGACAGGAGTCAAATCTTTGATAGCTGGTGCCATTTTGTATAGCCCTTAAAAATACCAAGTTGTAGATCTCCAGATGGCTAAAAAAATCTACTCTGCTGATCTGTCTCACCGTATTAAAGATTTAATGAGTTTGGCTGAAGGAAAAATTATGCGTCTATAAATAAATTTGCCATAGGCTAAATAATTCTCTGGCATGAGACGATCGCTGGAAGGTGCATCGGCATGGTTTTGGGGCAGATTGTGTTTGGTTCTGCTTTACAAGGGGCAAACATTCTGCATCAATTTCTCAGATGTTACTAAGCTATCGTTAATACTAATGCTAATACTTCAATGTTGATGCGCTTTTAAAGATCAGCAAATCTGCCACCTGAAAGTGGAAGTGATTGTAATGAGAACGGCTGACAAACCACCTGTAGTCTTGCTTGGCAAGGGAGAAAATAGGTCTGACGTGTATCCGTGTCCTCAGTCTGCTTCCCTTAGAGCCCCGTGGACAAATCAGCATTTGGCTTGCAGCACACTGTAATCTTCCTTAAGTCCTGCTCCGGATCTGCCTCACCTCCCCTCTCCCTGCTCAAGAATAACATCTCACTCACACACCCTGCGGCGACGCAGGCCATCTTTTCACCCAACACGACGGAGAGGGGGGAAAAAAAGACATCTGTGCAGGGCGATTATCTTAAATTGTTTCGTTATTCAAGGGACAAGAAAAAAAAAAAGCAAAAAGGACAGGGAAAAGTGCAGCTTGTGTCAGTCAATGCAGTGCAGACTGTCTAAGTACTTTGTGTTTAAGAGATATCAGTAATGGAGAGATTGTGGGAGGGATAGGGGGTTTCATGAAGGCCTAGTGGATTTAAGAACCACAGAGACCCCCCCCCCCCCACACTGCCCTTAGACCTGAATTTCTGCTTCCACACTGGGTTTAAACTTTGTTTTTTGACATGGCATGGAATCTGGTAAAGGTACATGTTTAGCTTGGAAAATTAAAATTAATACAAACCTCCTCATCCAGCTGGCCAAGCCATTGAGCGATGATTGTCACTTAACGCTCACCACAGACACATCACAGCAACCCTGTCTGCCTGTGCAACTTTTATTTATTTCCTTCAAAGCGGCTAGATTTATCTGTTTGCCGATTCCAAGTGGGGAAAATCAGACGGAGAAATGCACTCTCCTGACATCCTGTCAACTCTTATTTGTTTGTTGTTGCTGACACTTGAATCGCTTGTTGATCATCCTGTTTTCTTCCCCCTCACCTCCTTCTCCCTCCTTTGCATCTGCTTGGCCCCGTGCCATTCCTGCCACTTGGCTGAGACTTTCACGCCTGAGCGGATGCTGGTGGCCCGTAGCGCTACCGCCCATCTCCTCCTCTGTCCATTCCCCCATTTACATCTCTGACCCACGTTGGTGCCTCCTACCGATGCAATTTCAGAATGCTTTGTGCTATAAGACACTTAACCCAGGAGAACAGGACGAGCTGCCACACTTGCTTCTGCCCTGACTGCCATCTTGGTTTCCTATAGGACACAAAAGGTTAATTTCTCTGAAATATCACCCTCCAAGCATGACTGACCCCCGAGGACACAGATCTAGTTATAAAATCAATTTGTACTCTCTGTATCCCACACCGAGTTCCAAACTGTGATCTGGTTTAAATTTTGCCTTGAGCTATTAGTTGCACATGACCTGGTAAGGCTGTACAAGTTAAACACAAACAGTCCAACATTGCATATGCCACAGCTCATATGTGTTTATCTCTTCAAACCATTGACAGACATTGACAGAAACATGGGAGTGCATTATGGGAGAACAGCGGGGTCCCATGTCAATGTCATACTTGGTAATATCCCAAATAGCTTATGCTGCAGTAAATATGACTAGTCCATGCATTTTAAACAAGGCTTGGCTGTCTGCAAAGGCCGTTGAGCAATACTTCAGGCAACCAACCAGGAAACTCAATATTAAAAGGAAAATTTTTGAGAATTGGTGTGTCGTTTTAACTGATCCCTGCTGATGGGACTGAAGCAAACCATCCCATACACTTAGTCTATTTTTGTGCTATTTATGAGCTATTGTGTATTGAAGACGTGCAACAAATGCCATTGTTGTAGGGTTTGTTTCAGCAAAGTTTTATTGGTAAATGTACAAATCAACATTCAACAAATCAGCATTGTTGAAAGGTGATACATGATCTGTCTAATTCAACTTGCATGTTTGACTTTTTACTCTTTTTCTGCGCTGTGGCAGACTGTGTTGAGGTGTATCTTGGCACAGACATTATATGAGTCGTCAGCGAACTGTTCAAATGAGCTATTCAAGAATTTCCATTACTTGAGATCAAAGGACGACACAGCTCTTAAAGTATGCATTTTTAAGAGCAATCTGAGAATGTTTGTATGAGCCCCATGACAGCTTACAAAGAAACATGATGTGCTGAGCAGTGCTTAGAAGACTTCGACATCGCTGTTGAAAAACATTTATATTAATGGAACTGAAGAGTTCCTGAGCAAAACTCAGTTTGACATAATGCTAGTAATAATAACAAGTTTAAAATAAATAAACACTACAATTGGCATGTGTAAGTACTGTTACCAGCAATCTTGAAAGTAATGTGTAAGTACTGTTACCAGGAATCTTGAAAGTTATTTTTGTTGGATTTAATCCATTCAGTCATTCGTTTTTATGGCTGACTCTGAGGTATGGAACAGCCACACATATGTGTTCTCTTCATGTTATCAAGTAATCTGGAATTGGCCATGAAATCTGCTGAGGTTGGTTTATGCATGTGTAAGGATTTCCAATTCTGTATTAATAGATTTGGTCCTGCGTGATTTCATGCACCTGGTGTTACAAAAGTCATCGGAGCCTGTGTCTCTGAACGTAGCAAAACTTGAGGCGTTCCGAAGCAAAGAATCCTATATGGCTTGTGCTGCATTGTGTTATTCATCATGACTATACAGGCCGTTGCCAGGTTGGATCTGCACAGGCCCTATAACTTAGGGCAGATGTAATGCTTCTGCTTTGTGCACTCAAGTGTTGTTTCTTGAAATACTGAGAAAGTCTATCCATGCCAACAAAGTTTGAGGGAAACCATGCCATGTCAAGTGACTTGGATATAATAAAAAAAACGACTGTTAAGGCAGTGAAATTAAATATTCATCACTAGATATGGGAAAAACAAATAAAGAAAACCAAGTTTTAGTTTAATTTGCTTATTTTAATATTGATCGTTTTCAATGAGCTTTGTACTTTTCACATAAATTTTTTTTTTAAGTTTAGATAATAGGAAACACACCGTTACCCAATAACATTAAACATAAACACCGTTTATCCCTGTACAGCAGTGATTGGGTATTGTTCACAGGGAAGCTCTTACTAGCTATCAATGAACTACTATAAGGCTTAAGTGCTTTACAGACATTGCAAACACAGGAAGCTCGGATCTAGTGGAGAAAGAAAGGTCTGTTAGCTAAAGCTTTTCCCAAAGCCTAAAGTTTGAGAGTTGAGGAAGCCCGTAAGATGAGACAAACAAATGGATAAATGATGGGCAATGGCTCGTGTCTCAGAGATAAATGGCGAATGTCCGCCTCTCCAAACAAAGAAAACGCCGCTTGTGGCAACCCAAGTGTTTGCATTTTGTGGATACCTTTGTACAGATTCTTACTTTCCGCCCTCATGTGAATGAATCCAGACATTCCAAAGAACCACAGGGCCTGAGCCTTCTATTTGCACCTCATTGTTTACCATAGACACATTGAGAGACGTGTGGGTACAGACAAAAAAAAGGAAAAAGGCTCCTCAGATAGTAACACTGAAAAAATGACAAAGATTTTTTTTCAAATACATTTTGTTTTACTTTATTCATGTAGTCGTTCTGTTTGAAATTCACTATTATTTTATATGACAATAATGGCTATCGTAACTACAAAAAGTCGCATAAATAATTTAAACAAGGAAGTAAAAATAAATATGTTCATTCTTTGTAACAGTCCCACACAGGTCTAAAGGTGGTTTTCCCCCTTTCATCTAGGTGAGGGATCCGCACCAACAGACCACACAGGTGCAGCAGGTACAAAGTGGTTATGCACAGATATAATTAACAATCGATGCTTTACTCAGCAACTCTGCTTGTATGACAAAATCCCTTCTGGTTGCTATTTCAAACAAACAATTGGACAGAAGCAAACATTGGCGGCACTGTTTACAAAACAGAGAATGGGAAGCAATAGAGGAAAATAAACAGACTTGAACAATGCACGGAAACATGGTAATATTCTTCAATATTCTGGGAATAAACCCAGTTGCTGGACGGTGCGGTGGTCAGCAGCGTAGCACTAAACAAGTCAGATTAGCTATTTTTGAGCCTTTCCCCCTTAATCCTGCATGAAATTTAAATGAATTGTAAAAATTCACATCTAGATACATTTCATGGATTTTGATTTTATTCCCTTTTAAACCTGATCTTGGAGTGCAGTCTGTCTTCGCATTCTATGTTCAAGTCAGAGACAGCTGAGGCATCAGTATCTAAGAGGCATTGGTTGGTCTGCAGTGGAATATAGGGAAACTGTAATCCTAGGTGATGGCATGTCCAATTCCTGGCCACTCTTCTATTGCCTCTTAGCCACCACATGGACCTTTTTGTTCTCTTGCGACAAACAGGAACTGGTTACGACTCGGGGGAATAACTTCTAATGACTCTCATCCAAACACAGGAATAGAACAATTTAGTAATCAAGAAAAGTTACAGTTAAAGTCCAGTTGCCCAAGGCATAGTGATTTTGAAGCACTCTGACCTGCTGACATGGCCCCATCAAGCCTCCATCAGTGCTAATCGACCACTCATTGGAAAACGAAGAGAGGCCCAGCCAGTGAGAGACATCCTGCCCTAACAACGAGGGCACATGGATGGGAGCGCGACCTACATCCAACAGTCAGGAATGCTCAGCCTCCCCAGCCTGCACGCTGCATATCTACAGGGGCTTTCCTGTGGGGGACCAGAGCATCGGAAGGGCCTGGCACAGAGGAGGTCACAGGTACATGGCAAAGATGTGCAGCAGATGCAGCAAAGAAAATAAACTCACTGCCTCAGGAATATAGTCTGCTTGGTGAGATACTGGCGCACGTTGCTCCTATTGCTGATTAACTTTACATATGGAAGGAAGTCAATTTGTTGAATGGGACCTTCAGAAAGAGGCCAGGGTCATTTCCCGCCCTCCCCCCTCCCCAAAAGAAGAAAGAAAAAAAAAACAATTTCAGAATGCCCCCCAACCTTCCCTTAACAGTCATAAAGTATCCCATTCTCTGTCGTTAATTAGGACTGAACAGATCATGCAAATAAAGATAGCTCACAACATGGACGTTCAATTATTCTTTTCTCTTGTGCATCTCTGCTTCTCTCCCTCTGTGGAAGGAGCGATGTGTAAGTGTGTGTGTGTTTATGAGTGTGTGTGTGTGTGTGTGTGTGTGTGTGTGCTTGCGTGGGTGTGCTTGTTTGCGAAGCACTCTCAGTATGAGTTGGCCATCTCAGGGGCATTGCTCTTGCTCCGGGCCTGGGGTGGACGTGCACGCTTCTTGTTGTGACGAGGCCTGGGGGCGGAGGCCTCCTTGGCCTGGGACTGATTGTGGTGGCGGGAGTAGCGCTTGCACTTGCAAGAGGTGACCACTCTGATTTTGTAAGTCCGTCTATGGCCATGCGGGCAGTGCAGTTGGACGCGCTGGGTGCGCGAGTGCGCCGGTACACAGCGGTAGTCAGAGGTGCTGCTCCGCCACCATTTTCCCCGCAGGATCGAGTTTGGCAGCAGGTGGGATGGCACACACTGGCCAGAGCACACCAGCTCCTTGACTGGTTTGGCACTGCGACATGACCCATCGGTGATGTAGCGGGTGGAGCGGAGCTCCCGACAGCTTAGCTCTGACGGATCTATGAAATTAGAGAGGAGAGAACTGGGTTATTATATCAAAGGGAAAAAAAAAAACAACTGAACAAAGAGTATTCCATTTTTATTATCATGATCTCAGTTTTTCGGGACGAGGAATTATATTAAAGAGTGTGTGGCTATAACTGGAAAAGGAAGGACCCATATCATCTCCCTCACACCTTGAATGATATTAGTGGCCTCACTTATTACAAGAACAAAGTAAGGATTTTCCTACATTAACTCTTAAGATTGAATTGCTTTTTTTCCGCTAGACAAGGTTTTAACACGAAATTAGATTAAATTAATTTAAAATTTATCTTTTAATGCTGAAATACTTTTAAAAAGCATAAAGGATACTTACTAAACCTGTTGCTTCAATTGACAGAGAGCTACAAGACCACAAAGTGGTAGTTACGAAAAGGATCCATTTTCTTTTATGGCTTTCTTTAAAGGGTTGATAAAAGGCTTTGTGCCCGATGATTTTAAATCTTTCCGTTTTTCAAGAACTTGATATTGCACTATTGTAGCTCCACAGCACAAGAGCTGCCCATGTACTGAATGAGGGGTGGATATTTAGGTGTGCCAGAGGGCGGTCACCGTGCCTCCCGTGACACCTGGATTTCAGCCAATCAAAGAATGAAAGACGGGCTCAAACAATTGCTACAGCAGGAGCCATTAGGATGAGGATATTCCCTGTGCCCCACTCTGAAACCAGGGCAAACACGTTATCACTCTCTTTAAAAGCAACTGTTGTAATAAATAGCAACCATCACGGATCAATGCAAGCATTTCAGGTATCCTAGATCTGCTTTACTTTCCACATTAAGATCTGTCCTGTTTTTTTCTGTCTTTTTTACACATCCCCATGTTGTCATTTACTACCTTCTTTGGAATTTTGGGGCCCAAGTGCATGTGAGGGGGGGCCATACCACTCTTATTTCTAATATCATTGAAAAAATTGAAGCATGTTGGCATTAGGGTAACCTTATATTTTGCCTATAGCTGGAACTTTTAGCTGGTGCTGCTGTCATTATAACCTAGCAAATTGTTGTAAAAGAAGACCTCAAAGTACAAATATATGCATTTTAATCCTCCAGAGCCTTTTTGTTGAAACTAAACAGTTACGGCTTGCAGAATGGAATTAATTTAATAGAGGAGAAAAAATACCACAAAGAACAACATGATCTCCTAAAGTGGAGCAGAAACCCTGAAGTCCAGCACCTCATATTATACACGCAGATGGGCCCAGAGTTGTCGCATTCACCGTGATTTCCTTCCAAACTATGATTGCACACTCTGAACATATCCAGCTCAATGAAAGCTCTCTGGAAGTGTTAACACTGTAGAATGCAGACACAGATGAGTGACACAATGGGGGATTCTCTAGATCTGACAGATAATTGATCGTTGATCAATGTAGGTAATTTTTTCCATTTATGGGCCATTTACGGAAGGTCAAAAAAATACATTTTGGTGGTTAGCTTTAATTGTTCCTTTCACTGCTGAAGTGCTATAGTTTCTACAGAAATTAACATGCAGTCTAGTTGTAAAGTAGCACTAAAACAATCAGTCACTCTATAATTCAACATCAATGGTCTGTTTGCTCTTCCCTGGGGTTCCAGTTTGGGGGGGACAGTTTACACAACTACAGTTTTAAAAAGTTGATGCTGTAACCAGCACCATAACAGCTCCTCAACTGTACCCATCCTACTGTTACAGCGTTTAAGAATGTGAATACACTCCTGTGCCTACTTGTGAAATGTAGCAAAGTAACACAGGTTTAAAACAAGTTTGTGAATACACTCCTGTGTCTACTTGTGAAATGTAGCAAAGTAACACAGGTTTAAAACAAGTTTCATTTTATTTTAATTGAATGACTATTGTCGATTGTATAAACTTTTTTGAGTTATAGAAGATTATAATTACATATATTATATATAAATCTCCCAGTCATTTGGATTGCGGTAAAGACCGGGGTCAGAAAATAATAGGAACAGACAGCTCAAGTCAATTTTAGCTTATTTTGTTTGATTTGTTTAGCAGTAGTCATTAACGTTCATTAACACAGCGTTGGTCGTCGTAAATCTGGACCAGTTGGTCAATGATACAGAAGGTGTGTGTAATAAGGGTGCTTGAACTTTTTTCTCAGAATGTAGTTGTTTATAAACACAAATATATGCAGATGAATATATGAAAGCCATATACAAATATCAATTTAACTATCCTGTAAAAATGTAATTGAAACTATTGAAAAAATGTGTACATCAGAGCGATCACATTATAACTGTATTTTATATAAATATATTTTTATACAAACATTACTCTTAAACAAGTCCATGCATAGAATTCCTGTGGGTAAAAGGTGTGCTAAATCTCATCATGAAATCATTTTCCACTTATTTCTGATATTCTGTAGTACCAGTTGGCCTAATGCGCAGGGTCATTAGAATAGTTTTAAAGTTAACGGGTAAAAACAAAACAAAAATTATTGCATCTTACAATATTGTTTTTTTATGTTAGCAGAATTCTAGCCGATGGTATGTATGTACATACTGGAAATATAAAAATAAGATTTTTTTCCATATTGCTTTTAATGGTCAAGAAAGTCGTTTTGTATAATAGTGCCTGTTCATCGCTCGTTTATAACATATCCAAATTGTATAATGATCGTTAACATTCTTACCAGTAGAAGCTGTGTTAGCTGAGGACGTTCTTCCTCCGTGTTTCGCCCGGTTCATAGTACTATTAGACAATTGTACGGGTTCCACTGGTCGCTGTGTGTCTTCGGTGTACTCTGGTATGATTTCTGTGGCATCATTTTTTAATACTCTCCATCCGCGCACAACGGCAAAGTAACCTTGCAGCAAAAACAGCACCGAGCTGGAATAGAAGAGCGCGAGTGACACCTGCATCCTGATGCGCATCGATCTACACTAATATGGGAACGAGTCTTCCAGAAGCACGCGAGGGTCAAGTTATTCAATTCCACTCAGATATGAAATGCGCTAGCTATTTAAGGTCGTCTGGTTTCGTAAAACCGGATAATTAAGCGCTTTCACAAAGTGGGAGGGATCCAGACTCACCAGTACATTGAGAAACGGATGGACTGTAAGCGACTTCGTACGTCCCCATGCTCAGTAGAAGCACTGCACTTCAACGTCTAAATTATAAAGATTTGCATGCCAGCATCTTTTTTGCAACATCGACATGATGTCAATAAAAAGCCCTTTTTAAACAGCTTCAGATCAGAGTGGTACGCCGGTATCACCACTACATGTGTGACATATAACTTTTGGAGGCATGATTATTAATGTTAATGATTAAATAATTTCATTTTCAAATATTCATGTGTCTGTCTCTTTTCATAAAGTAGACCAAAATAGCATAGATAAACAATGGAGTGACGTTTATAAAAACCGATATGGTTGGTGTTATGGTCGATACTGCGAACACAAAAATTGATTTTCAAGTTGATATTAAGCCCTAATATTCTTAACTACAACATATGGCCATCCTCTTCCTGTCCGTATCGTGTCATTCTTATCCGGGGACCAATTTGTTGAAATCTGAATACCAATTGTCCTTGGACCTCTAATTGTTACTCTGCATGTATAAAGTTATTTTTTGGACGTTTTAACAATATCAACATCGTCTTTAACAAAGCGGCTCCTTTGTACAAATACTGCCCTCTTGAGGAGAAACAAATAATACAATCAAAAAGAAAACTTCCTGCGATTCTTCTTAGGGACATCATTTTTAAAAATGATCTTACTGGAAAACAAAGATTTTCTAAAATTGTAAAAATATTTTGTTTATCCAGCGATATATACGGTATAAATGTGGTCTTTATTTTCCTGTTTTTAACATAATGCACATTCATTATATCTGGCTGTGTGTGTGGGTATTCATAATCTTTGTCTGGTAGTTGAGGTAGTTAGTAGTTACGACTCACATATAGTCTGTTTCGCTTGAGATTCATCACAGTTATGTATGATATAATGGCTTTGGATTGGAAACTCTGCCCTAATAGTCTGTATAACTCGCATCTCAATCCAGTCTGCACACTTGTGAAGAACGATCAAGTTGCTTGCCAGAGGCTGGACTTGATTGCCTCCTTCGCTCACCCCCATTGATTTACAGATCCTTCTGTGTTCATTACTTTACGCAGGCTCTGACCTTGTTTCATCATTGTAACATTTTGGATATGTTTCTTCAAATAAATAGTAATCAAATTGGTTCCAGATTCAGTTGGGCCCCTAAGGGGGGCTTTTTTTATTGTAAACCCTGTGCTGAAGCAGCATAAACAAAGTATTTAGCCATCCAGAATGTGCATGCAGATCCACAGGTTTCATCTGACAGAACCAGTGCCCAATGGACCAAACAGGTGTGGAATTTAAATTTAAATTGGAATTTTAATCCATATACATACATTAATTCAATTGTTCTTCAGTGAAGAAGATGCATTTTCTGTTTTAAGATGCATTTACTGATGCATTTTTTTTCTGTCGTACACAACATACATCCACCTTGTCCAAAGTTTTAAAGAGTCTTAAATAGTAATTTTTAAAGATAAAGCTTTAACAATGTGTAAATATATGTTAACAATTTCATAGTTATAGATATGAGGTTTGGATGAGTTATCATAATACAATTATTGTAAGTTGCAAGAAATTGTTGACGGAGATTTCCGACAGCCATGCTTCGTAAATGTGATATCTAGTTTTTACTGTGCAGAGTTAGAAAAAGAATGATTGATTAATTGTACTTAATCGATTATCACAGGTAATCTGATATGCTCTCATTTATTGGTTATTCACATGTATTTCTCAAAAGAACTCAGCTTATTTGTAATTTGTTTATCAAACACAACATAGCACTGAAACACTGAGCATTAAAATGATCAATGATGAAATCTTGACAATGTTGTGCAAGACCATTACCATGGCCAAGAATGTGACCTTGATCTAACAGCAGGTTCACAAAAACAAGATTCTTTTGAACAAGATGGCTGTAAGAGCTTGTTCAGGAGGGAATTTTTGTGGTTGTAGAATACCTGTCTGGTCTGGTTTCTTATTGTTTTATATGAGTCAATATACATTTTAAACTATAATACATTGGTTTAATTTGGCTTTGGTCTTGTAATAGCAGGTTATCATAACTATATCTTGTCATGATTTCACAACGATTTGTTTGATTAAGTTGACGCAAGTCTGCTTATTTGTGGACGGATCACACAAACGAGCTTGATTTTGATTGACACTTTTCATCAGAGAAAACGGGACATAACAACAATAACAGCTTCTAGCGCTGAACTCACCAAAACAATCCAAAACCTACACAGCTTAAGGGGACAACGTGGAATTGTTATTTATGCTACATGCTACATGGCGCATCAGATTACGTTAATTAAAACTATTGCAGTTTAGTAGTGAATAAATAAAACAATAACTTTAGAGTTGCCTAAGTGCCCCACAAAAAGACACTGACGTATCTGAGTGTGTTTCCATTAAGAAGATCCCACTCAGATGCTGTCTGCTGGGAGAGATTCCTTTGAAGTATTTTGAAAATACTTGAACTGGTTTTGCATTTGTATATGTATGCATTCGGAGAATGTATGTTAAATATATCAAACAATGTTTTGTTTATTTTCTAATGGGTTTCACGTGCTGGCTTGCTACAATTGAATATGGTTAGCGGTTAACTTGATTTCGTATTGTATCTCACTAGCCAATTAATATTATTACTATAAATTTCCGTATTAGCATGGTAATGTTATTTCTTCTCAGGCTGATTATAATTAATACAATTGAACCGCAGCCAAGGATGAAAAAGTGCAATGATATTGGCCAGGACCATTAGAATGATTATGTTTGACATCGTTGTGGACATTTTTCATAATGGCATCACGTGTATAATAAATAAAAACACTAGTATTGGTTTTCGCTTTCATCATGTTTCATCATCGCATTTTTCCACAATGGAATGAATAAAAAAACATTTATTATAAACTCTAGCCATAAGACTGTTGGCATCAAAAGCTTTTCCCTTATAAGGGGATGTGAACATTTAGCAGGCTGCCTTGATTTCAATAGCACATCCGTTATTATTGGAAAGCATTATATACTTCGTCGAGTAATTGTTTTCTATAACTGATTTTGCTGATGTATAGAGACTACAAGTATGGCCATTCCGTATAGCATCAAAAGCAGCGTAGCTGTTTAGCCCAGTTGTTGTTGCATCTGGTGTTTCCTGGTAAAGAATATCATTTATGTAGAGCCTAACATAAACGAGAGCCAAACTTTCACAGCTTAGCTGTCTCTATTTGAACTGTCTTGTGTTTTTTTGGTATACGTTTGAAACACCATTTTTAAAAAGTGCTTCCCTTTCAGATCTGCCTCCTAACCCAAAGAAATAATTCCGAGCTTGCCCCAGTGACTCTGCAAACCTCAATTGTGGGTTTACTCGGAAGATCTCTCCAGCCACAAGCCCACATGCAAACCACCCAAGCTCCTCAAATCACCACTTTATAACCAGCCCTTTATTGGCGATATAGTTAGCTACGCAAGTATTTACCCAGCAAACTATTCTCACCAAATGTTAAAATCTTCCTCTTGGAACTTTGTACCACAATGGTAGCAGCTTGAATTGGAAAAGAAAAAAAGAATGAAAAAAAAACAGACCATACAGCTGGAACCAACTCTGATGGAGCAGATAGCATGTTTGATGATGGAAGGGTTTGAGCATGATTTTGCATGAACCAGCAATTAGGTTATAAACCTACATTTATAACAAATTGCTCCTTCATAACATCAACTCTTCGTTCTCTCTCTGTGTCTGTGCTTTCTCTTGTCATTGTCTTTTATTTCCTGTGTTTTCTCAGACCCGTTATTTGTACTATTTGGTAATGCCGCGTGCGCTCATAAGTGAGTCCACAATTGCCGACCACGTTTTATCAGAACAGGTCTGGCGTTAACCCATGTCTTTCATTTCTTTGGCATTGTCATTTTTGTATATGTATTCAGCAATCGGTGTTCCGTGTGAACGTTAGTCAGTAAAATGTGGATTTATGAGACTGTTTATATGCACTGACCATGTATTATGTCTGTATTTAACCTTGCATTTTCAGCTCCAACATATGCACCCTGCTGGGTTTAATTACACGTGGCCTGTTTGCGGTAAAAAGGCCTTTCTAAACTGTCCAATTTTTCACATTTCCCTGGTTTTATTAACTTTTTGCTAGGAAACACTAGATATGAATTGGGTGTCAGTGCACTGATTATAACCTAAGCTATCCCAATACGAATAATTTTAAGTATAAAGTGTACTATGGATTACATGCTTTTAGCCTGTTTTCAGGGACTCATTTCTAATCAGGTTTTTTCATTTTACAAATTTTTGTGATTGTCACTTATTTGTAAAATTACCAATTACTAAAATTAGAATTACTGCTGATCATAGAGGATTTGGCTCTGCAAAACAAAACAAACTTTTTTCAAGGACCATCTGAACGTGTCATACAGTTTGCTTTTTCATAGGCTTAGTAAAACCAAGAACAAGCATGTAATAATAAATCTTGGCTGTCGTATCTGATCCAATAAAGACTAATTATAAGAAGGAATAATAAAGGGGGTCACGCCGCAGCCTGTCACGTAAAGGTAGCCTAGTGAATGGAGCAGATGAGAGGCATTTCTCTGCCCACCCACATTGTAGCTCCCCTTGTCATTCTCCAGCCAACCTACAGCACAAATAAAGCAGGTTAAACATCGGTCACATTGTGTATCATATGTCTGTGTAGCTCTGTCAACTCCTGTTGTTCTGAGCCTTTGGACTGAAAGCGTGGGGTTAGATATTGTTATAACACGGCAGCCATATGGCGGTAGGGAAATATTTTGTTCCCAGATAACATTTTCCTCCATCTACTCATTCGTTTTTTTTTCTTTTCCTTAAGCAAGGGGGGGAAGGCATAAATATTTCCCTGTGTTCAATAATTTATCAAACTTTTTTTTCACAAACATTACAGAAGAAAAACAACACAATGTAAATAAACTACATTTCACATGCCAATGTGATTAACTAGATGTGCGATTCCTAGAGCAGGGCTTAAAACAGTATCCATTCATATTTAGTGAACAGCATACGCCATATGCTCTCATCCAAATAATCCTGCACACCTTAATTCAATACTATAAATATACCACACCATTCTGTGTAAAATAAAGGTCTGTTTGTGTTACATTTATGAAGAATTCAAGTATGAATAAATATAGCCGGCAGTATAAATGAATGGCCACATTGAATGGCCACATCATTAGGTAAACCACTTTCCATGAATTAATCAGCGACAGTATTATGTTTTGAGACTAGCTATTTAAGTCAGAATGCTGTGAATGCAGTATTCTGTGCCTGTGCAATTAAGAGGGAGAATTGGAAAGACCAAAGATTTAAGTAATATTGAACAGGGCATGGTTCTTGCTTTCGGTTTGAGTATGTCAGAAACAGCAACTCTTCTGGGGCTTTCACGCACGGCAGTGTCGCAGGTGTATTGAGAATGGTCCAGCACCCATTGAATGTCCAGGCAACAGCCTGTGGTCAGATAAAGCTGCCTGACAAAAGTGGTCGAATGAGGCAGACACGACTTGTGGACAATGACAGACAGGCCACAGTCAGTAAAATAACAGCTGGGTACCACAATGGTGCCATTGGAGGCCTTTCAAAACACGCAACCTGACATGGGATACAGCAGCCGTTGATTTAACCAAGTTTCAATCCTGCCAGCGAAAAAAACAAGAAACTGCGGTTGGAGTGGAAACCCGAACACTGGACAACAGAGAATTGGGAGACCTGCCTGGGATTAATCAGACCTGCCTGGTCTGATGAATCTTGAACCAGGATATAGTGAAAACCACAGTCCATGTGTCCATCCTGCTGGGTGTCCTCAAGGCAGATAAGGTGTGGGGTTGTGTTTTCACGGCAAGTAAAGAAACGTTTGAATGCCACATGACTGCCGATCAGGTATAGGTCCCTTTGTGAAAGCAGTATATCAGTCTGCAAATTGATTATTTCAGTAGGATACTGCTCCATGTCAGAAGGCTAAGGTTGTCCAGGAATGGTTCAGGAAACATGACAGTCAAATCAATTCAGTGGGCTCTCCAGTCACCAGATCTCAATAACATTGAGCTTCTGTGGGATAAGTTGGAACGAGATATTCTGAAAGGAAATCCACCTTCAGTCGATCAGAAAAACTTCGGGAAGTAACAGAATCGACATGAGCGCATGTTTTATACCTTATTGAGTTCATGAACTGATAAATTCAGGCTGTTCTGAGGGCAAAAGGAGGATCAAATCGGGCCACTCGGTGTATGGATTTATACACCAGGTAGAAAAAATAATAGACTATTGAAACATAACTCAAACAGTGCCCGATTGGAGGCACGTCAGTCAGAGAAACAGTAACATGATAGGGATAGATGGGCACACAACAGGATACTCCCTAAAAACCATAAATAAATAAAAAACATAACATAAAAAACCTCACTAAAATTGCCCCAGAATTTTCTCTACGGTGAAATCATTGTTTCCTCAAGATATGCCTATGTTCCAAGATGATAATGCCCCCATATACACTGCTAGAGCTTTTTATTTCCTAACCTATTTATGTTTAGTATTTCTGCATGTATTTATACAGTATCGCCTCACCTGCAGTCACAGAACTGTGCATTGGGTTATGACCAGTTATATTCAATCACAGTGCCCCTGGTTGATGTTGTCAATATTTTTTGGAGGAGAATATAGGCATGTAAAGCGTAGGCAAAATAAATAAATAATGAACTGTAATACAAAATCAGACTACATAGCAAAGCAAACTACATAATCTAGTTATATTGCTACCCAACCTTTTTTTTTATTCTTTAAAAAAAGTGAAGGAATTATCCCAATACAAACTCCATTCTTTGATTTATTTCTGTAAGTTGATCAGGCTCAAGGTGGCTCTTGAAGGAACTGACAAAACTTCCCCCAGTAAATTGCTTTTTTGATTTGTTGTAGTCAATTACAGTGCTCCTGGTTGATGTTGCCAAAAACCCGTTTTGAGATTACTCCACCAGCGTACTACAGTTTCATATGTTTATTAGGAACGATCAGTTCTATTAGTTCTAACGTTGCAATGCAATGTAAGGATTGCAATGTTCCACTGCTTGTTTGCCCTCCCCCCTTTTCTTATAACCTGAACTATTGCAATTCCCTCTTGGTAAACTAGCATGTATTCGAATATGCAACCTTCTGGACCACATCTGGGTTAAATGTATTCAGAATTCAATAAATAATGTTTTGTGTTGATGAAAGCTACTCCCCAGCCATGGAAAGCACTACAGATCACCAAAATGTACTCCTGTACACACTGATTGTCTTAACAGAACAGACAAAAGTCTACATAAATACCATATGGGAGTGTGTGACACACCCCTTCCTAAGTCTATATGCTTATATAAGCTTTTTAAGCTTACTCTGGACCATCCTGAAGAGCATTTTAAAAATATCTCATTCTAAGAGCCAGGATGTTCTGTAAATGGGCATTTAAAAAATATTTAAAGGTAAGTGCAGAACCCTGGCCAACCTACCGGCTCAAAGTTGTATCACAAAATTCCTCTAATTTCTGACACAACAGGTGGAACATTATCCTCCTCTGTCAGGGAAATCCAAAAGTTTATTCATTCATTTCTCCCATATGCAAGTTTTGGAACATCAATGGGTGGTGCTGTTCCTCTTGGGAAAAGACAAGACTAAGTGTTACTCCCAGTCCAAAATGCAGTGTTACAAGGTTTTACCCTATATGTGGGACGTTCAGTCCACATAAAGGGGTTATTTAGCACTTGCATGTAATGCTTCATGTAATATATATATATATATATAGAGAGAGAGAGAGAGAGAGAGAGACAGAGAGAGAGAGAGAGAGAGAGTTTTGTTTTTTTAAAGATGTTTTGTCTGTGGAAAGCCCAGTAACCTCGTATTTATCATTATTGTTGAACTGTTATGCCAGTTCATATTTCATAACAGAAATCGAAAGAATAACAGACATCTAAAGGTATGTCCCTGTCTGCATCCCCAGGGTGCAAAAATAATGTATGTATAATTTATGTTATTATTTTTTTAATAGGGGCCCACCCAAAGGCTCAAGAGCTTTGGCTGAATACTGAGGAGGCATGCATTCCCGTTATGCTGTTTTTTTGACATGATAGTTCTTTAATAAACATCAGCCTTGCTTGGCAAGGCCCTGTGGGAACAACAGAGTGCTGTAAAACAACAGAACAGAGGGAGATGAAACGAGAAAACCTTCCTTAGACGCAGGCGCTTGGAAGCAGTTCTGAAGCTCTACCATTCCAGCCAACTCTCCGATATTTCCCAATAATTAGCACTGCTCCACAGATGTGAACTTCTTTCTCATTATGCGAACTCTGCATGGAATACAATTGCATGAGTGTGTGTGTATGTGTGTGTGTGTGTATGAGTGTGTGTGTATGTGTGTGTGTGTGTGTGTGTGTGTGTGTGTGTGGGGGCATGTGCTTTCCATTTGATTCAATCATTAAGGAAGAGGAAGAAGACGAAGAAGAAAGGGTGAAGCAAACATGAAAAGGAAGGTTAAAAATAGATGAGAGCCTATTACTAAGACAAACTAAACAAAACAAAAAAATGTAAATGATTGTTTGCAAGTTCGAGGAGCATGCCCTGTAATATTGGATACGGTTGGAAGACTTCCAATACGCGACCTGGTGAAAAGCAAGAAAAATTATCAAAGAAAGTTAAACCATGCCATTGCCTGAGCACAGAGTGTGTACAGAGTTAAACAGTCTTACACACAATTGCTTCATCTGAATACTGCATTGAAACGGTTGTCCTCAAGTAAGCATTGAAGTATGAGAACAACATGTGGCTTTGCTGCTGTAAGGGACGGAACACGCAGAACTGAGAAGGCTATTAATAAGACTTTTATTTATTCCAATAAATAAATTATACTCCCAGCTGAGTAAACCAAAGACCACAAATAAGGAAAAATAGTAATAAACAATACAACCAATCTGAAGTGTATTAATGACTAAGATCAACCATCATACCAAAATATAGGAAAGAGCAAACTAAAAACCTAATCCAAAACAGGAGTAACACTTCATTCCCTTCATAAGGGTCAATGTAGGTATAAATAGGACTGGCTAGCACCATTATCATATTTCCAGGAGATTGAAATGTCAAGTCCCCTATTAAACCATACAAGACATTTGTTACTGGACAGTACAAAGCATATTTCCTATTTAAAAAAATATCTATTGCCATACTGAAACCAGAAGGGCATAAAAATGTGCGATTCCTTAAACAGGAATAAGAAGCCAAACCCAAACACAAACACCCCCGATGCATCCGATCCTATGCGCAGGGTAGAAACCATGCTTAATGTGGTGTTTTCCAGCCGGATTCCTCTTACAGCGCCCCACAACACCGGCTGTCAAGCTGTAGTCATGACTCTGGTTTCACTACAGAACCAGAGATAGTGAACAACAAATAACAGTATTACCTTTGACTAATTCATACAAATATGCAATGAAGGTATTTCAACAAAAATAAAGGTGGTTGAAAGCAACCTAACTGTGATGCTGATTTACCTTCTACTGTTTAATAAAGCTATAGCCATGGTAAAAGAAACTAAAACTATGTTTTGCATCCATTCCTTATATGAAACAAGGTGAATCGTGTAAAAAAATGTTAGCACGCATACATGTGCACGTGCATGTTAAGTAAATGAGTTCAATAACTCTAAGGGGGATCGCCGTGGTATCATTATAAGGGACGAACCATACTCGTCAAAAGTACAGTACGGATGCCGTGTTATACCCCTCTTATCCATCACAGCTGCACAGATAATCTAGGGGGTGGGCCCTTGTTACAGTCCAAACCTTCTCAAGACAAGAATGCCAACTTTTTTCCGTGCAGCAGTGAGGGGCCGAGGCCAACACGTTGCTACTGCACCCTGAATGCCTGACAAAGTGCAAACTAGAAAGGGTCTTCTGTAGGGGTGGAATGAAATACACAGGCACAACACCATAACCGCAAGCCTTTTGCTGGTGCTTTGCACAGCGATCAGGAGGAGGTCCGCATGCGGTTACTTGTGACTTGGCCAGAAAAGAGGAAACCTATAAAGATGCCTGGAACAGCAAAATAAAACTACAAAAATGACTTCAGTCCATATGCACAGCTAACAAGTGATTGCTTCATGAGACACGGATGCCCTATGATTGCCTGCTTGTTTGTTTCTTTGTTTATTTATACATTTGTGCGTTTTTCATCAGACGGCATTCATTTCCTCAGATTTTTTATGGAAGTGTGATAAAAGGCAATCTGGACTGAGTCGGTGAATGGGGAAGAAAAATCTAACAACTGATCTCCTGGTGATGTTGCAGGTGAAAGGTAGGATCATCTGAATCAGAATTTCTGAGATCATGCCTGGGGTGAAGAGTACAGCAGAACTAAGATTAACTTAAATTTGTGTCCATTAAACTGTAGTATTAAAGAAATTAAACTGTATCAGCCGTCTTTGAAACTCTGAGATGGACCCTTTTGGTTGCAACGATTTGTTCTTAAAATATAACGAGAAATTAACTACTCAGAAAGAGAAAAGTATATTTCATGAGAGTGCATTTTAAGCGTTTGTCTCCATCTCGTGGTCAAAACGTGTTATAGTCAGTAAAAAGAAATGGAAGCATTTACCAGGGACACCCTTGACATTGGATATGTCAATGCCAAAAAAGGTGCGGTGCTTGGTTTAAGGGTCGGGGTCATATCAATCAAAGGGGGTAAAAAAAATAGCTCAAACTTTAAATAAGGGATCTTCTAAAACAATGAAAACTTTGGATGTCCTCTAACAATATTCTTCCTTGAGTAAATGCAAAGCATAAATATTTTCAGATTTTTGTTGTCAAAATTTCGTTTAGAAGGAATCATGTGCTTTACTGCAAAAAATTTATTAAGTAAATGTATTACCAGATGGTCTTCCAGGTTAGTGTCAATTCGGATCTTGATTTTCAAGGTCATTTCTTCAAAAAAACAAAACCTTTCAAAATATTTTTTTTCCCTTTTGACAAAGATCAAGAAAGGACAACGTAAGCCTAAACCGGTCAATCTCTTGTATGTGTAGTTAAAAATGACTCAAAATTTCTTTAGCTACTTTAGAGTTATCTGCCTATTTTTGCATTGCTATTCTCTGTTTATTTCGAAGAGGCTGGTGTCTTTGAGTCACGCAGTCTTGCGCAGGGTTTTTTTTTTTTGTTGTTGTTGTTGTTGTTGTTTCTGTGTCGAACCACAACGGAGCGATGGAGAGTCCAGCTCGCAGCAGGGCTTTGAAGCAGCAGCATGCAGAATTGGCAGGTGACTGCAGTGACTGCAGGGAGAACAACACAGCACATGGCCACCACAACGATAATACATTAACAGTCTGAGGTTGATCCTCTACTGAAACTCGAAGGGTAGTGCCAGGTTTATACTCTTTTGTGTGAGTGTGTGTGTGTGTGTGTGTGTGTGTGTGTTTTGGCTGTGTAGAGGGTGTGGTCCTTGGCATGGTTTTGCCATTCAG
>JAOVYW010003796.1:0-11797 GCA_025775045.1 Hiodon tergisus | reverse complement strand
CAGTGGCGGTTTGGATTGGCCCTTGTGTAAAATGCAGTGGCGGTTTGGATTGGCCCTTGTGTAAAATGCAGTGGCGGGAAGCGGTGTTGCTATGGGTTGCTATGCTCAACACCCCATCTTTCTATTCCCCACAGCTTATCCAATTCAAACAGCTGGAGCAGGAGGTGACCAAACCAGTGGAGAATGACATCACCCAGTGGGTCTCCCAGCAGCCTGGCTGTGGCCCCTCTCATGAGGGCGGGTCCTGGCAGTGTGGGCGGGACGTGCAGCTTCTGCGCTTCTACTCTGAACAGTGCCAGGCCCACTTCGCCTCGCTGCTCGGCGCCATGGACGTCTTCTTTGGCTGCGTGCGCGCCGGCCATCCCCCACGCGTCTTCGTGGCGCACAGCAAGTCGGTCATCCTCATTGCCCACAAGCTGGTGTTCGTCGGGGACACGCTGGCTCGGCAGGTCTCTTCAGCTGAGCGGGCAGAGCGGGTCGTGGGCGGCAGCAACGCGCTGTGCCAGCTGCTCAAGGTGGTGGTGGGCGCAACCAAGGCAGCCGCCCTGCACTACCCCAGCACTGCCGCGCTGCAGGAGATGGTGGACCGGGTCACGGATCTGTCGCACCAGGCCCAGCAGTTCAAGGCACAGCTTCTGCAGATGGCTGCTTCGTGACCCAGGCTCAGTTCCGGGAGTAAGGCATTCCTCCCAAAAGAACTCAGATTGTAAATGATCGTGGCTATGTAAATATCCCTTCTTTTTTTTTTTTTATAGGTTTAAATCCTGATTGCTATGTATTTATTTACCTATAATAATAGTTATGTTTTTACCAGGGCAGATTTTATCTAAGATCTGTTTTTTGAGCTTGCTTGCATGAACTTGCAATGCAAGTCGTTTTGTCGTCTTGGTAGTTGGACTTGACTGGTAAATTACTCTAATCTCAACTTTAGGTGTCTTTGTTGTCAAAGCTAGGGGGGTCATTTCTCATGGGGAGATACCGTGTGTGTTACACAGAGCCTTGCTGTTGGACTCCAAACCTCAGGCTGTACATTGCCTTACACATCGTGTAAGTGGTTCATTCGCAAAGCGTTGATAATCATATACAGTGGTCTCCATTTTTATTCACACCCGTTAAGCCAAAATAAATATGATTCTGCAGAAATTATTGTGGAATATTTCTGCACTGATAAATTGAAAATCAGCTTCAGATTTTCTAAGTTATTCCTATCCCTGCAGTGAATACCTGGTACATCCACATTCTGCTTTGATCGCCGTAAGAAAACGCTTCCTCTGGCCTTGTCTTTATGATGGATTCTTCGGTGGAAACTTGCAGATTCAGATCTTTATACTTTTTTTTTCCGTCACCTAACGTGTGTAGGTCAGTGACTTGCTTATCTTAGAGTTTCTGGCCTGAGCAGGGGATCATGTCTCTGGCTTTATATGAATCTCCAGACAACAGAAATGTTTTGTGTTTTTATTTTAATGCCACACCCTTCTGTGGGGGAAAATGTTTTTTTATACTGAGTTTTTTTCAATTCTTAGTGGAAATAAAATATTCCACAATATTATATCTGTTGTTGATTTTGGTTTTGTTTGACAGAGGTACGAGTACGTATAATGTACACTGTAAATCATGAGAAAAAACTAACGGCAGAGTTTTTCTGGAGATTGACCGCAGCCAACGAATCATAACCGTTGCGGGACTAGGTTACTTTTAAGGTCATGCAGGGCGCCCTAAATGTGTAGAAGATTTGGTGTAATGCTTAGCTTTGGGAATTCCAAAAGGCAAGCCCTGAGCCGCCCCAGTATAATTATAACGCTGGAGATGGTCCACCGCGTCATTTTTAATGTTTATTTTTTTTTATACAGTCTAAGCTGCAGACGGGATGATGAAAAAGGAGTCTGAAAGGATTGAGCTTTAAGCCGGAGATGGTACTGAGCAAGCGGTCCTGTCAGATTATGAATATGTTATTATTACAGAATTACCCTGCTGCGCACTGTGTCCAGCTGCCTGGCGCTGGAGGAATTTTAACTTGTACCTCTTTAGGTTTTTCATTTTTTCAGTTTGAATCCAACAACTTCTGGCGTTTTTATCCCTCATCGCCCCAGAATAATGCAGCAAGCCGTAAGCCTGACCTGGGACTGAGTCACCAGGTTGCCATCAGTTCACAAACATCGGCCAAACATCGCTCCTACTAAAGGCCTTCTCTCAGGGCTTGCCTCTTAGGTTTACTTTATTTATTTTATACCGTATCCCAACAAGAAGGATCGTGGATGGAGATTACATGACGCAAAGCATTCATTTTACCGTAAGTCTCTTCCTCAAGAGTAAGTTCTGCTTTGCCAATCTCAAGTCTTCTTCCTCTCAACTGTCCTTCCTAATCTACTGCAGCGCCCCCTCCAGGTCCGGAGGAGTTAATTCTGAAGCTGCATTACCTCAAGTCTTGAGTGCAGAGTTTGCCTTGGTGCAGTGATACCTTACCCCTATGGGCTCTTCCTTTTCTTCTGTCCTTCAGCAGAAAGCTGAATCTGAGCAAGGAGGCGGCCTGGGAGAGGTAGGTAGCTCAGAGCCCGCCGTTCTGTATAGCCTCGGCTTCCTTTCCCTGCGTGTCCAGGGAGCGTTCTGTATAGCCTCGGCTTCCTTTCCCTGCGTGTCCAGGGAGCGTTCTGTATAGCCTCGGCTTCCTTCATTCAAAACGGCAGAGTGAGAGAGTTCGCCCATGTATGCCCAAGTGCTTCTGTAAGTAGCAGATGGAGGGTGTTTGTTAACCTCATGACAGAGGTCCCCAGTGCTGGTCCTGGAGAATCCAAACCCAGTTGGTTTAATTTGTTTCCCTGAATTACCTATGTATGTATTATTAAAGACGTTGTTTTAAGGGCAGCATATAAAACCAACTGGTGTGTTAGAATAATCTTTTTTTAACCATGGTTTGGTGATAACGGTGAGACAGACCTGGCGCCGATCCAGTTTGTTGGCTCCGGGGAGAGGAGTGCGAGGCCCAGTCGCGCTGAAACATCTGCCTGGTTACAGCTGCCTATTGGGCCATTAAATCTCTGAAGCGAGCCTTCTGCACCGCTGCATCACCCCCGCACAGGAGCATGCTGGAGATCTGCTTCAGCTCTATTGGGAGTCTTGAAAGCAGCAACAAGGCGATGTCATTTCCTTGGTTTACCGCAATCATTTCCTGTCAGGCATACATAAGATCTGTATATCCTGCGATCGGTCTCTGGGCCGGGCCTTTTTAAAATGTCTCCTGCTTCGTAACTCTTTCTGCTGGCCGTTGCCAGCAAAGTGTTGAGCCTCAGTGAACACCATACTTATTCACCCCACGTCAATCAGGAAGCCCAAGAATACCCCACAGATCTTCCTCTAGCAACTGTAAGCCCATAATGCAAGGAATGTGACATTTGTGGAATAGGGGTCTGGAAAATGTGCTCTACCTTAAGTTTCCCTTTCCCCCGATCCGATGCAAAATCACCCAATCACGCCGAGAAATGCAACACCGCCACCTGTCGTTCAAAAGTATAAATCAAAAAAACTAAAGAGGGTGCGATTTTTAACTTCAGAAGCAGTGGACAGCGGAGCCCCAGGAAGCCGCTGAGCGTTCAGGTGGAGCAAGGAGCCGCATGTGCAGGAAACCGGCCGCGTAGTTTTCCTGTTGTCATGTGACCACTCACGCACACGTGCACAGTTCCTTCAGGTTTAGGTTAAAAAAAAAAAAAAAAAAAAAAGGCTTTTTAAGAAATATATTTATTAACCAATCATGGCTTCAGCAAAAAAAAAAAAATTAACAAAGCAACTGTATTCATGTCCTGAATGGAAACATCTCTAACCCTAACCACCCGCACAGTGAGGTGGAGCTTGAGAGCGCCCCTGTGTGGTGTTAAAAGGTCCCTGCTGTGGCAGCACCTGGTGACATAACCATCAGCAGGGGCTGATGAGAAATGCTTTATTTGTGGTCAACCGTTCGCATGCAAACTTCCTGACCTCCAGGGATCCAAAACCACATTATAGAAAACATACTTCCTTTACATTGCACTTTGGGAATACAGGGAAGTAACACAACCAAAACACACACACGCACACAATGTAGGATATAAATCAATTAACTTAGAAATGGATTTAACGCCATTTCTTAGCTCCAAATGTTTCGTTTTTTTGTTTCTGACAAATTGCAATTGGTTGTTTTCATCAAATGAAACCACACCAATACACATTCATACGCAGCCACGGCCAATTGTCTCAGAGGCTGCCGGGGCTAGTTAGCCAATGAGAAGGGCCCATGTTGTGAGGTCTATCAGTGAAGACATGAGGATCTGAGAGGTACTGGGGGAGTGTAATAAAACATCTAAGTTCATTGGACGTTCGGGAGCAGCTAAGATACTATTGGGGGATGTCAAGTCCCATGATCTAATGGCTTTGTCACAATAAGGTCAGCAGCTTGGGGGGGGGTGGGCTTAACACAGGAGCAGCAGTGAAGTCTAGCTGGGCGTCTCCAATGGGACGATCCTTTGGCGGGCGGTCTTTGGCCGGGGGCGGGTTGGCGGGGCGGAGGGGCGGCCAGACTCGGACGGTTCAGTTTCGCCAGACTGGGACCCGGAGTCACCCATCAGCTCACGCAGGAACTTGAACTTGGACAGGAAGAGTTGCCAGACCACGTACCAGCCTGTGTACAGAGAGAGAGAAAGAGAAAGGAAGAAATGAGGAAGGGGAGAGAATGGAAAAGGCCAAGCTGTGGAGGAATCCAACCACCACTTACACACATATCATCAACGGAGTACGACGCACCATTCTGGGGTTAGCCAGTTACTTAACTCGTCCGACAACAGTACCGGTATTTATACACATTAAACAGGAGAATTCCTTAAACGCAGTCAAACTGACCTTCCAGAACCACAGGGACAGACAGGCAGATGATTTACAGAACCAGGGAAGTTCTCAGGGAACCGCTGAACTGAGAAGAACAGCATGTGCTTCACAGACAAACAAGCCGGCCCAGACTGTTGGCACAGCCAGTACATCAGAGTCCAGTCCGTCAGCTGGGACTGCTGGTGAGCGGTGGCTTGTCAGCCATTTTTAAAAATGATTTATCCACTTATTGGGCTGAATATTTCATGAAGCAATTCAGGTTAAGTACCTTGCTCAATGCTACAACAGTCATGGTGTGATTTGGTAAATTTAGGTTCTAAGCCAGACATTTTTAACCTCAACTACACCACCTAATCATAGATACAAATTAGCAGAATAAAAGAGAGTGAATTTGGCACACATTGGGAGTGAAATGCATGCGTCTGTAGGAAGAGCCAGAGTAATTAAATACAGTGTCCTCTCTCGCTCTCTCCCTGTTCAGCCACTGAACCATGAGCGACCCTGGCCTGCATCCAGGTAGCAATTGTTTTGTTTGGTCTCCACAAAATCCAAGCCAGAGACGGCAGAGATCCTTCTCAACAACTCACTGGAATGTCGGAAGTATCCGTTGGTGGAGAGAGGTTGTTCTCAGAGAGGAGACCTAGCATATCAACCCTTCCACACAGGCCATGCCAAACCTTCTCAACAGTGTAGGAGTAGGCCAATATATTCCCAATGACTAACAGCCCAAAATAATTTCTACACACACACACACACACATACGTCAAAACGCAAATCTTTAAAATATGAAACTCAAAGTTGGTGAGGTTTCTTCATCAAAACCCACCTGGGATAACGCTGTCAGCCCTGAGCCATAGTAATTTAACTAAAGACTCAAGGGTAGGCTGTGTAAGTGCCTAGAAGATTTGTAAAAAAAAGTCACCCCAGGTCATAATGTATAACATCCAATAATTTAGTCATTGTAAAAGCAATATCCAGTTATTTACAGAGACAATCTTCAATTAATTCAACACTAATCGATAATTTAATGGGCACCAATTTCCAAAGGACTTATCAAGAGTTGGTCACGATCAATCTAATTAATTATAGTTAACTGGAAAACAAAACCCAGTGAGTCATCCGGGACACTGTATACCCCGCTGGGTCAGGAAGAAGCCAACCACGTAACCTGCAGGGCCAAGGTACGCAAAAGGATTCCTTTTCTAAAGTTCAATGCCGTTGTCTAATTTAGTATTACGGTGAACAAACTCCTACTTTAAGATGAACCGCCTACATTTGAGGGGATTCACACGAGCTTCAGCAGACAGAAGTGAACGTTACGCAAAGTGTTTATTTAAGGAGCAAACCGCAAGTCATTCTCTCTTTCTCCCAACCACCGGGGCTAGGAACGGATTCCGCTGTCACAGAGAGAGCTCAAAAATGTCACAGGCGTAGCATGTCTAAAGTTACATACTCACCAAACAGCATGAACAGCATAACACACAGGAGGGTGGCTACGATGACGAGCACAGTGAGACCAACGCTTTGCCACATGTTTGTCGCTACTTTTCTCCCGGCAAAAGTACGGTGGCTACTCGATTCCTTTCAACTGTCTGTTCATTTAACAGACCCACAATATGCAGGTCGACCGGTTAACCGAGGAGCCAGAACAGGCGTTAAGAAATACTACTGTAAAGGATGAATTGGTAAGTAAGCTAGCTAGGTAACTAACAGAAAAACAAACATACGGCTGTTGTTCGGGACCACTGACACGACTGTCGCACTAGAAAACCGCAGGTGGCTGTTTGTCTACAGCCCAAAGGACGGATTACAGACACGCGTGTCATTAGTGGACTAAACCGAAACCATTTTTAATCTAGCTACATTATTGCAACAAACACGTCTTAAGATACTGTAAACGAATTGACAGACACTGCACTAAAACGTCCCTGCTCAACCTCAAAAATTAACCGAGCATGCGTACTAATTCTCCATTGGATTGTGGGTATCGTAGTTATATTGGTGCGATTGTCAATGAAACAATGTCAAGAAAAAACACATTTCCTAGAAGTCTTCGTGGCCTATTCAGATAACTGGTTAGAAATTGGAATAGTGGATTCTGTGGTGAGAGTTTTACTGCCTGTGATTGTTGTCATGTCATTTATTATGTATATTACATTTTTATGCTCGACTACTGATCAGCCTGAAGTGTGCTACCTTGGTTTCGTGTTATAAAAAAGGCATAATCATTTTTAAAATCGGACCCGAGATTGTGTTGTATGGCCTAGTGTTGTATACGGCCTACACACTTCCTGTTTACATTTTAACGATTGCTGAAACCCGTAATAGCCGATACATTTCGATTAAATAATACGTTTTGGCGAATTTAAAATGTATTTCTCTTTTTATTAGCCTTCTCGCGTGTTGCATTGTACTTGATGATGTTATACATCTTTTCACTGAGGTGATAACTTTATGCGACCAATCATATACCTTGCATAGTTAAATTACAATATTTATTTTTAATTTTTAAATGTATTTAGCTGACATTACACAGGGAGATATACGGTGCAGATACAAAATACATGCACAGTAGTGTGGGAAATGAAATTGTCTTAAATTGGTAATAACTCAAGTTGGTAATCACTTCAGCCAACGTGGGTCGTAACATTTATCTGTATCTCCCCCGGGGGAGCAGAATAGGTGGCTGGTGGGAAACGAAAGTGCGTGGAGACGTCATGGTGTTAAATTCAACATTCTTGTTGTCGATCTCAACCCATGGCACGTTATGAATGAGTAATTTGGGTTTCAGCTCATCGCAGTGATATATCTGTGCCAGAATGTACTGGATCCAGGTAGTTCCTGTATTTAATAGATGATGTAGAATCTGTTATAGATGTACAATGCATACTGTGTTTATGGTCCTTTCCGTTAGGTGTTATTGATTTCCATTACCGATTATACAAACATTCAGTTGATGCCATTTGTTATCATAGACACTTATAGACCATTAGTAAATGTATTATTGTTATTAATCATTTTATTTAGGAGGTGTTTTTAAAGACTGCTTTAAGTAAGTAATATTTTTTTCATAATATCATAATATTGGCAAAAACAAAACCGGAGGAAGTGTAGTACATGTGGAATGCATTACAAATAAAAAAAATATATAATATAATTTAAACACTGAAAGAGTATAAGTAACAATTACAATTTAAACACCGATAGAGTATCGGTAACAATTACAATTTAGTTTTACACCAAAAGTCTATAAGAAATAAATCTCCATATATAGATTATCCTACCGGACTTTGGGTAAGTTACGGCGAAAACATCACTCTCCCGTATCTCAAACGACTCCAGCTTGTCGAGATGGGTTACTCACAGGAGAATTCTGTGTACGCTGAATCTTTTACCACAGTTAATGTCTGACTTCAACACCTTGCACTTTTTTTCAGTGGCGTAATATTCCCCCAATAACCTAGAACGGTTTGTCATGTGCCTCAAAATATTGTTCGCTTTAAATCGACCGAAGACGACGAAGCTCTTATTATACCCAACACAGTGAGAAATTCTTAGAACAACCAAGATGATTAAACGTAAAATAGTGTTTTTTTAATTCTAAATGTATTTAATTTTTAACTTTATATTACCAAAGCTTGTCTTTCAGAATTGTATTTCTTCTTTGAAACAGGTGAATTATTTCACAGACTTTGCTTGGGGTTAATTTACGCACAACATTGGTAATGTAAATGCTCAAATCAAACAGAAGTGTTTAACTGGATACTTATCCTGGGTACATATTTCACCTTCGCTCTCGGTGAAATCACACCATCTAATAGGCGATGGGTAAGACAATAAGGAGATGGACAATGAACAGTGCACCAATGAACCAACTTTATTCACACATATAAAAATACAGTATATTCATTCTGGAATTGTCTCAGGCAGCCAGTAGTAAATACAATGTGAACAAAAGTCCAGGGATGTCAAGTCGTCTTCTTGGCATACTCCCTTCTGCCACCATGATTCCCCGCAAAGTTGCGCACACGCTGAATCTTCTGCAGCTGCATCTGAATGGTTTCCGTGACGTCGAGGTGGTCCGGAATGTGGACGTATCGAACGTTCCGACCGGTGACGAAGAGGTCGGCCATCTGGCTGTGCCGCCCCCGCTGGTCCCGGTACTCCACATCCTCCAGCCGGACATTCATGAAGGCGTCGACGTTCAGCACGCGTCCTCGCGCCACACTCTCGTCTCTCAGCTCCACCGTGGTCACCTGACCCTGGAGGCCCTGCAGGAGGACCACCAGGCTGTTCTCAGCAATGGTGCGCTCTCGAATTGAGTGTGCCACCTCCATAGCTCCTTGGGAGAAAACAAATCGTCACAAATAAAATCCCATCTGGCTGACGTCGATTGGTCACTACAATGAGACGAGTGAACGACGGCAGGATCAATCAACTGCATTTTCCGAGACCTACCTTTGTTTTGTGAAACTAAACATACGTTTGGTTACCGTGTAAATCAAAACAAACAAAAAAACTATACATTTTAAGTAGGATTGCATGAGATAAAGAATAAGCCGACTCACTAAATGAAGCGTGCTTTACATATTTAAACTAGGGTTTTGTGGAATTCAAAGAGGGCCGGTGCACACGGCTAAATGTTATCAGACCACTAAGAAGTCAGTAGACAGAGTTGCAATATTTAGTATTTATATTTGTCTCACTGCATAACTAACTTACTTGGCTGCAAGTCTTAAAAGAAAACTAAACGTAAAAATCAACTCAAATCTACGATACAATAGTTCCACTTACTTGTCGCACTATAGCAGACTGATGACGTTGGTTGTTTTGTTTTTTTTAACACTGGAGGCGCCACTATTATACGTCATCTACGTACTCACCGTTCATAGTAACGCTAGGTCAGTGAGTTTTTTTTTTCCTTTTTAGCCAAAACGTATTCAAATGTTTCGTCAAATTGAACACGAAAGAAAACACCGATTTATAGATTTTTTGATCCATACATGATGAACCGACTCTTTTAATACATACATTCTCCATATTTTGTAAAGTAAAAACTTTTTTTAAGGTAAAAAAAAGTTGAAAACCTTCACTTACAACCATATGGTTTTATTGCAGTATATTTGTATGACATTACTGATAAAATCTTACCACTGTGTGTGCTGAATTAATAAATCCCCAATTAAAATAAATCAAGACCATTTTTCATCAAAAGCATCTGAAAGAAATATACTTGCATTTGTACTTTAGAAAAAAACATTTCTTTACATAGCATACTTTAACTTCCAGACTCCCTCTGTATAGAACATTGTGATCTAAGGTGAGGGAAATTAGTGGACTGTTTTGCTGAATGTACTGTATGTTAGCAGTGCTGATCCATATTCCCCGAGTTATTCCTGCAAGTCCCACCTCTCTGTCACTGAAACAAGTTAATCAGAGGCTGTCCATTTTGTCACACCTCTCCCTACTTGCCTATCATAACTGTCAATCATGTACCCAACCTCTCTCCTTACAGATCGACCAAAGCAGTCCATCATGCACTCCCTCATCCTACACACATCACAGCCCATCCATCAGGGCCAGTAGATCCTCCCCTTTGCTGCTGAGGCCCTGTGATGGCTCCTCCTCTTCGCGGAACGCCCCCATAATCTGAGCCAACTCCGCATTGGCTTGCTGGTCCTGAAAAACAACCCAAACGAGCCAATCAGCTGACTTACTCTCCCAGCACATTGGGATTATGCAATCTTATCTCGGAACAGGACTGTCCAAAACTGGACCTAGGACGACCGAACTCCTGATTATTTCTACTTTGACTAATTACTAAAATATTCGAAGCATCTCAATGATTCATGCTGATTTTGAGAAATGTACCTACTCACAGTAACGTTCTAAATATATGCTGCTTGTCATATACCCCACCTTCATCGCTTGAATATTTATGACTTCAAATTCCATTTCCTCTGGCCTTGACAGAAAAGCTTTGCTGCAAAGATTAAAGAAAGGCACGGACTTACTCAGAGGTAAATATCTCACCGAAAGACAAATGCACCAACTCAGAGGGCATTTTCAAACACGTATGTTAGAATTTTCTGACATCAAAGACAGGACAGTGGTAGCAGACTCACTCCTCTTCCTCGTCCGTGGTGAAAAGGTTGACTCGGAACACAGTGTTGACTTTGGCAGGAGTCTGGACCTCTAAACCTCCCATTAACCTGGCCAACAGGTTCAGCTCCTCTTTAGCCAGCAGATTGGGTGCCAAGTTCACCTGGGGAGCCACAGCAAGGTTAACAACCCTATGAGTTTAGGTTCCAGGAAAGGACAGGAAGGGTGAGATGAGGCCACAGGACTGATTATCAGCTGAGCTTAACTGCTGAGGGCCAGGATAGATTAGGAAATAAATACAGTATGACAGTCTTGGGTGTGTGTGTGCAGGCCTCACCTTTGTACGTTGGCTGGAATTCTTTGAAGCCTGCGTCTCTACCTGGCGGGTGACGGTGTACCTGTCACACGCAACGCAGCACCAGACCGGCAACGGTTTTAGATTAGCAAATGCATTATTCACCAAGCATTGTGGCCCATCTAGTGCTGACCCCCGGACTCACATATTGGTGCCCAGATTGGTACTCCTGTCTCCAGACATCTCCAAGGAGCCTTCCCGGACAGCACTGGTGTAACAACCACCACTGGGAAAGTGTCGCCTCTTCACTTCCTTTCCCATGTTGTTGAACATCCTGACAGAGACCAGAAAAGTGAACAGGGTTCACTATCGCTCTAAGTCCACGTGATCATGGGAACACAGGGTTCACTATCGCTCTAAGTCCACGTGGTCATGGGAACACAGGGTTCACTATCGCTCTAAGTCCACGTGATCATGGGAACACAGGGTTCACTATCGCTCTAAGTCCACGTGGTCATGGGAACACCGGGTTCACTATCGCTCTAAGTC
>JAOVYW010003794.1:0-10899 GCA_025775045.1 Hiodon tergisus | reverse complement strand
CCACCACACAACCTGTCTCTCTGCCACCCCACGACCTGTGTCTCTGCCACCACACAACCTGTCTCTCTGCCACCCCATGACCTGTCTCTCTGCCACCACACAACCGGTCTCTCTGCCACCCCACGACCTGTGTCTCTGCCACCACACAACCTGTCTCTCTGCCACCCCATGACCTGTCTCTCTGCCAACAAACAAGTCTCTCTGCCACCACACAACCTGTCTCTCTGCCACCCCATTACCTGTCTCTCTGCCACCCCACGACCTGTCTCCCTGCCACCCAATGACCTGTCTCTCTGCCATCACACGACAGGCTGCAACATCCTCCGGAACCCTTTCTGCTGCTGCTTCCGGGCGCCCCTCTGCAACACCACCGGCGGCTGTGCCAGTGGACACTACTGGTGCCACCTGCTGGAGAGCTGCCTGCCCGTGACCAGCCCCTGCACCCCGTACCAGTCGCCGGCCAGTGGGTGGAGCTACGCTCTTCCTCCCCGCTACCCCGCCACCACCCCCTTCTACCACCTGGTGGCTAACGTGCCCCTCAACTTACCCCCCAGTTCGGAGCCTCTCCACGTCAGGGTAAGTTCTGCTCTGAGTCCTCCATGGGTTCTCCAGAGGCATAAGCTCTGTCTACCCAGAGAGGTGGAACAACCATTTTATTATATTCTTTGCTTCATTGGTTTCATTATTTCCCCAGATGGCACTGTCAGAGCATGAGATAAACGTATATCCGGATGACATATTGGCAGTGCAGCACACCGAGAGGAAAGGAGGCTTCCTGCATTGCCCGGGCGGCCTCGACTCTCCCTGGCGGCAGAGCTACCTGTCCCTGCAGGGTCCCGAGTGGGGCGGCTGGTTGGAGGGCGGGGTCTCCGCCCTGCCAACTGATGCGCAGTGGTTTGATGGGCTGGTGTGCGACCTGCGCGTGCTGTACGTAGACGCACAACATGGCTACGGCGTCTCTCTCCCTGTGCCAGGCACCAGCCGGAGCGGGCCTGGCGGTCGCGCCCAGGCGGAGAGTGTCGTTGCCCAAGGGAGCAGCATTCTGAGCCCAATGCCAAGCCCCGTTTCACGACTCTGTTTTGCGCACCCCAGGGTTGACAAAGAGGGTCACATGCACATCGCGGTCAATGAGACCACGTTCATAGTCCTGAGAATGCTCCCTGGGACGAATGCCACAAGTTCCTGGTCGGCCCCCATCCTCCAAACGGGGATCCTTTTCTCACCCTCCTGTCCCCCCGCGCCAGACGAGCCCAACCCCGGCTGCGATCGGGAGGGTGCTGACCCTCCTTGGTGCTCCCAGGCCTCCCTGGTTCTGACCAGCCCGGGGTCCCATGTGCTCAACGTCAGCGTGTGGCACAGCGTCGACTCCCCGAGACTGTCCGTGCAGCTGCATGCCCACCTGCCGGTAGCAGGCCTCAGCATTCTGCCGCACGGGGACCGGAGGATGCTGGTTGACGTTCCTCAGGTGAAGCCCGCGCCATCTGCTTTAGCTCTTTTTTTAACGCAGAGGAACATCTGGTATGCTGCGGCGCTAGCTCTCGTCCACCAGCCCTAATGATTTATGTTATGTTTGTGTTCATGCTTCATCAAGCTCAAATTAGCCTTCATTGATGTACGTTTCTCTCCGGCCCTGGCTGCAGGAGTTCACGGCGATGGTGAAGAGCGGCTCTTCCGTGAAGTACACCTGGGTCGTCGATAACCTCGTCCGATTTGCTTACGAAGGACAGACATATAGCGTGGTCTTTAAAAAGCCGGCGGACTACATGCTCAAGGTGACGCTGATTCAGCAAAAGTATTATATGCAAAATAAGTGCCTCCCAAGCACTTGACAACGGTGTTCGATTGTGTTTATAACAAATATGAGTTTTAATCACTGGGCTGACTAATCATTTAGTTTTGAATCAATAGGAGCAAACACAACCACAGTCGCACATACACTGTGATGGACAATTTATGCTTCTATGATCCGTTCTGTGCACCAGGTGAGCGCCGAGAACCCGGTCAGCTCCCTGTCCCAGGAGGTGAAGCTCACTGCCGACACAATGGCCCCCTTGGCTGACCCCGCCTTCCTCTCCGTCGGAGAGGTTATCGCGAGCAGCGCAGCGCAGGTTTTCACCTTCCGAGTCAAGGTGGACGTCTCCGTTGGGGTCACCTTTTGGTCAGTGGGATCCAGAGCTTTCGCAACAGGAAACGTGTGCCCATGTGTGAACTGCTCCCCTGTGTGGAGGGCAACGGGAATGTGTTGCTTTTTACAGGTGGAGTTTCGGTGATGATAGCCCAGGCGTGAATCATTCCTTGCCTTCCCTCTGTGAGTCCAGAGGATCCCAGCTGGAGCAGGGAGTGAGGCAGATCTACTTGCAGGACTCTATCAGCCACACTTACTTACATCCAGGTGAAAGCATCGTAGTTCTTATTGTGCGTCAGAAGAAATGCACCCAATAATGATTATATAAACGCTTTTAACCTTTATACATTTGGCAATAATACATATTCAAGAAGGCCATACATTGAGCATTCGTCTTCAACAAGAGGTCAGTTCTAGTATGTTTCAGAAAATAGTTTACAGTACAATCTGCTTAAGTTCAACACACACACACACACACACACACACACACACACACACACACACATAGTGTATGTTTTAACTGCATCTGTTCATCTTTTATTTTCTGTTATCCGTGTCTGTTATCTGTTAAAGGCATTGCTTCAGTTGAACTGATTATTTAAATATCAGATATGGAGATTATCATTTACGCAAGCATACTTATTTGTGTGTTTTCTTGTACCGTCAAGATGACTACACTCTGACAGTCAAAGTCTCCAGCCCATTCGAGCGGATTGAGAAGGCTACGCTGCTGAAGGTGCGGAGTCCATTGTCCAGGCTGCACATCTCTCCTACCCCTCCTGTCCCCTGTGTCAATCAGACCTTTCACCTGGAAGCCCTGCCCTGGCCGTCCCCATTCCAGATCCTCTACACGTGGAGTTTCGGTGACGGCTCCCACGGGGTGAAAGGATTCGATCGCAAAGTTAGCCACTTGATGAGAGCAGCCGGCATGTACAACTTGACGGTCAGAGCCAACAACACACTGTCATCCCTGGCCGCCTGGCTAGCTCTGGAAATAGTCGAGAACATCACCGGTCTCCGGCTGGTTTACGACGGACCCACAGAGCTTGGTTTAATCACGGTTGTAATGGGCTACGTCTCTACCGGAACTGGACTCCAATGGACGTTTGACATGGGCGACGGGTCTGTGTTGGAAAACTTCACTGACAGCTCCGTGTCACATGTCTACAAGTCCCCAGGGTTGTACACCGTTCGAGTGACCGTGAGCAACCCGGTGGGTCAGGCCGGCCAGTCAATCGGCATCGAGGTCTACAAGCTGACCATCGGCGGTATCCTGCCGTCCGTCTGCCTGCTGAGTGGACGGCAGGCCGACCTCAGAGCACTGGTTGCAGGCAACGTTTCCGTGTTGACTTTCCACTGGAATTTTGGGGACAAAACTCCCGTTTCCATTATCCCAGGAAATTCTACGGTCGTGCACCTTTACTCCAGTCCAGGCAACTATCAAACTAACGTGACTGTTTTCAGCTCTGTAGGATCTGCTACTTACCACACCCGCATCTGCACCGAAGCTCCCATAAGTGCTTTGTCTTTATGCTCCTCGAAAGAGGTTGTTGCGGTGGGTGATAAAGTTTGTTTAAGCGCTGTCGTGCGTCCATCAATAGACCACCTGCACAGTTATCAGTTTCTGTGGTATAACACCTCCCGCCACAACCACCCAGTCAGCGCACCTGCTAATTACTGTTTGGAGTTTAAAGAGGAAGGGATCCACCAAGTCTCAGTGGTGGTGAGCAACAATGTCAGCAACAGGACCGCCAAAGCTTTTGTCCCCGTCCAAAGGCCAGTGACGGGACTGACTGCGCAAAGCACAGCTCCTAATAGCGCACTGGTCGTCAATAAGCCTTATTCCTTCTGGGTGGAGACCATCTCGGGCACAAATGTCACCGTTCTCTGGGATTTCGGAGACGGCACAGCTGGAGTACAAGGTCAAAATCTTACCCACGTTTTTACATCTGCTGGAAGGTATGAAATTATCACTACTGCTTCGAATGCCGTTAGCAGAGACTCAGTAACATCACAGGTGATCGTAATGGTTCCTGTGTCAGACTTAGAACTGCAAACCAAAGAGCCAATAACCTTACTGGGAGAAGAAGTTGTAATAGTAGCAGTTACTGATGTCATGCTGAACGTTAGCTTTTATTGGTCAGTGGATCCTTCGTTCCCACCTAAGCTGGGTACGTCTAACTTTACTTATGTGTTTACCAAGGCAGGCGTCTACCAGATTCATGTGACAGCCCAGAATCTCGTCAGCAAACGGGAGGCCACTATGGCAATCGAGGTCCTGGAAAAAATACAGGGTGTACACATTACAGGAAAGAGTCTCATTTCTATGAAGTACATACCAACTCGGGAATGTGTAATTTTAAATGCATCAGTAATGCGAGGCTCAAACTTGACCTACCACTGGCAAGTTAATCAAAAGAAGCATAACAAGACAGCCTATGTCGGCGAACACTTTCAGCTGTTCACTGAAGCTCCAGGAGATATTCTGGTGGAGCTGACAGCATCAAATCGCTTCGGAAAAGTCAATAAAAGTCTTTCGCTCAGGGCAGTGGACCGTGTTTTGGGAGCTGTGGTCTCGACAGGGGGAGACACTCTGCCAGTTAGGAAACCTGTGGAGATCTCAGTAAGTGTTGGAACTGGAACGGACCTCCAGTATCTGTGGCTCGTTGGGTCCGGCGTTTCTCCCGTGTCGACAGGTGTGCCTTTACTTCAACACATTTTCAGTTCTTCCGGCTCTTTTGTCATCAGAGTGTCGGTGAGCAATGTGCTCGGATCTGCAGAAGCAACCAAACACATCACTGTCCAGGAGGACGTCCATGAAGTAGGCTTTAAGATCAATGGAAAACTGAATCCATTCTTTGTGCCGTCACGTTCTGAGCAGCTATTCCTAGGATCCATTGAGAAAGGGAGTGACCTAAACTGGGAGTGGAAACGTTCTTCTGAGAGTGGAGGATCTAGTATCATTGGCAAGATGCAGACAGTTGTATATTCTTTCTTAGATGCGGGAGTCTATCAAGTGTCTCTCAATGCGTCCAATGACATAAGCTGGCAAACAGTTTCTCATGTTGTTACGGTTCAGGAGACAATACAGGGGCTTACTTTGAACACAAGCAGCCACACGGCCTGCGTCAATGACCCCATAGTTTTCACGCCACTTGTGTCAAAAGGAAGCAATGTCCATTTCTCTCTCGAGTTTGACATCGGAAATCTGTCTGTGAATCTGGTTCAGAAAGATTTTACAACCTCTGCCCTGCCGATCGGGAACCATACTGTAACAACTAGAGCCTGGAACAAGGTCAGCAGCGCAATGGTAGCCTCACCCGTGCAAGTGGTGGAGAAGGTCCAAGGACTTAGACTGGTAAACTGCTGCTCTGTAGTTCTGGAGTCACGTAAGGAAGCCAGCTTTAGAGCAGAGGTCCTACACGGAGCTCCTGACAGTTACCAATGGAGTTTCCATTTAGCAGGATTCCAATCCACACATGCAACAGGCTCAAAGGTGATCTACAGACCTCCAAGAAATGGATTGCTGACTGTAACTGTAACAGCCAACAATGGATTCTGCTTGCTGTCAGTGAGAGATGTGGCAATTGTGCAGTGTCCTGTCCAACATATCAGGCTCGTCTCTAACACAACTGGATATTTTGTCAACCAGTCCATTGCCTTTTCTGCACTGACAGATGGAGGCAGCGACTTGAGGTTCAAATGGGACTTTGGAACCTCTGCTGAGGGACTGGTGGCCACTGATTCCCACAAAGCACTGCACCAGTTTCACATTCCTGGTAGATATATTGTCCAAGTGACTGTGTTCAATAACATCAGCCACGCTGTGGCACAGCTGCCAGTTGAGGTGAGGAAACTGGAGTGCACCCAACCCAGAGTCTCTTTAGTCCAGGAGAAAGTGACCATCCCAATGGCCAGACACAGCTACTTCGAGGCCAGAGTTGATCTTCAAGGCTGCGTAGCGTACAAGACAAGCTACCTGTGGGAGGCTTTCCGCGCTCCCAGGTGCGATGAGGAAGACAGGGTGCCCTTGGCCGGCGTAGCTGATGTGACTTTGCCGCTGCTTGGGCTCCCTAAGCACGCCCTGCCTGTGGGCTCCTACTGCCTGAGGTTCACTGTCCTCCTCCTGGGCACGCCTCTTCTGCACCACAGGAGCGCCAGCGTCACAGTGGTCCACAGCCAGCTAGTGGCCCAGATCAAGGGAGGGTCGCAGAGGGTGTGGTCGAGCCACAGGGACCTGCTTTTGGATGCCACTGAATCGTACGACCCTGACATCAGCACCGGGGATGGTGAGCCACTGCAGTATCGGTGGGAATGTGTCGTTGAGGTGAGACCATAAAAAAAAAAATCAGAGAAAAAGCCTCAGTAAAAACTTACCCAAAGCTGACTGGTATGGACTGCGGGATTCAGTCTAGCCAGCTGGGGTTAGGGTTAGGTTTAGGTTTAACTAACCCTAACCCTAACCCTAGCCAGCTAGCTTCATTGTTCTGTACTCTCCTGTTTCTTCTCCCTGCTGGTAGAACACAGCCGACCTCTGCTTCCTTGGTCCAGCTGCTCACAGCAACGGCGGCACCTTCACCGTGTCCCACAAGGTGCTGCAGCCAGGCCGTGTGTATCTCTTCACTCTCACTGTCCAAAAAGCAGGGCGACTGCCTGCCTCCACATCTCAGTCTGTAAGTTAAAAAATAACATCCTTCAGCATCTCCTACTTTCTTTAAGTGACGCTTGTTTCACAGGTTATCATTCCGGCACAAGCATCTCAAAAATATCTAGCATTTCATGCGGTTGCTTGGTTAGTCAAGTCATGTCCAGTAACCCTTATTCATAGTGACAATATCTAACAATTATATATCTTTGTGTTGCAATTGCAACTTGTAGAGGATGCACCTAAGTTGACACTGCGGATATGCACATGCAATCTTTTGATAAACCTAACACCAACATCAACAATCTGCTGCTCATTGCTACTGCTCTAAACTTTCCCCCTTGCCTTGCGTTTTAATTCCAGGTGGCAGTCCAGGAGGGACAGATGCTGCCCGTGAGTTTGGAGTGTGTCTCCTGCAGGAGGGTCCTCTCCTTCCGCTTCAGTCACGGCCACTCTGTCGCCCTCTCTGGCCACTGTCAGTCCTGCAAAGGCAATATAAAGGTGCCAGCTTCACAGAAACTTTTTCTTTCAGATTGTTAGCGTATTAGAGATTTTTTGAGAATATAATAACTAAATAATATGCTGTATATCTGCTGTTTTAGTCCAAAAAAAGGAACTGTCCAAAAAAGTCATTTTATGAACAATTTGTAATAAAAGTACCCTCTTATCTTATTTTTTCTGCTGCGTTTTGCACGTCGTGTCTGCAGTACACATGGTCGGCGGAGAGCTGGACTGGTGATCTGCTGGAGCTCAATGAAGTCACCACCACAACGGGGCCCAATTCTGCCGACCTGGTTGTCCGACCAGGGGTGCTGCTTGATGGGCTCAACTACACCTTCAGCCTCAATGTGTGTCAGCCCACCCTGAAGCTGTGGGGTTCAGCCAGTCTCACCCTGCTGCCTAACCATCCCCCGCGAGGGGGCGTGTGCACCTTAACCCCGGAGGACGCCCTTCGCCTCCTGGAGACGGTGGTCACTTTTCACTGCTCAGGTGACCCGTGCCGCTCTTGAAGTTACACCCCCTCCCACTCCTAGTTGGTGTCGAGAAGTGTCTGATTAAGCAAAACCTGTGGTGTCTGCGTGCTGTGACAGGCTGGACGGATGAAGGCTGGGAGCCAGCTCACCTGGTGTACACCCTGAAGGCGGAGGTGTGTCAGGAGCGTGGGCGATCCTGTCGTCTCCACACCCTGTACAGGGGAACCCAGCGCACTTACGGGACCTTGGTTCCCGCAGGCCCGTCAGCTGCAGGGAACAATCTGTCCATCATCACCGTGCTGGTGCAGGTAGAGGACAACCTGGGGGCCGCAGTCACAGCACTGAACAGGTCAAACGCCAAAACGGAGCTCAAATAAAATTAGTAAAAAATAAATGGAGAATTGGCTTGCTTTCTGTGGTTTTTATTTACTATTCATACCATTTAATTTACCATTGCAGGACATTGACAGTGTCTGTGCCCGAGGGAGGCCAGGGGCTCACAGAGTGGCTTAAGAACAAAAGCCAGGCTAAGCTTTGGGCCCTGGTCCAACAGGGAAACCCACAGGAAGTCCTACCATACTCCCTTGCTCTGAGCAGTCAGCTCAACCAGGTGAGCCCAAAACCACTGGGGATTTCCTTTTTTTTAAATTGTCTGTGCCCGCTGCTGGGTCCTTTGTGGCTGAGCTGTGGGGCCAACCCGCTGCAGGTGGGAGTCGAGAGCGAGCGCGAGCGCCGGGACCGGGTGGCGATGCGAGCCAATGTAACGAAGATGCTGGTCTCCCTCCCCGTCTCCTCACTGCAGGACGCCGCGCAGATCAGCTCGGCTCTGGCCCTGTGCACGGTGGGCAGGCACTGATAAATAAACCGCTCTGAAGCGCGTGGGCACACTCCGGCACTTTGTCTTAAGCATAAGCACCTTTTTAGGCCAATTAAACACAATTGTGGCAAACTGTTGTGTTGAGGTTGGCTCCGGTGGAATTTGTTGCAACTTAATAATTTAAATTTTATCTCAATAAAATGAATAGAAGAAAAAACATAACTGGACATGAAACTCTGGTTGCACATTTGCCAGGCTTTTCCAAGGGAGCGAGCATGTGAAGACTGTCAAATGAAGGTGCTGGAGGCCACAGAGAAGATGATCACTGTGATTGGGCAGCAGGCTGAACCAGGCGATGTCACGACTATAGACACCGGCAGAAATATTCTACATGTCCTGGGTACAGGCTGAGTGGCAGCTCCCCTCGAACCAACATTAGGCTATAATTGGTTAGATTGATGGGGCGCAAGTCACATTTGTGTTGCCTAAATGGATTTGAACATGAGCATCACTGAGGGAAACTTTAATTCGCTTGCTTGTTTAGCAGTCTGCTAACTGTCACTATTATTTTTAACACTTAACATCAGTTTAAAACCACAAATCCCAATCATGTCAAATGGTAGCACGCAATGAATACGGACATACATTTTTAATACTAAACCCAAAAACTAATGGGTAATAATGTATTCACTCTCTGCTTTCAGGAAGCGCCATATCTGCGGCTGCTGAGCCCCTCAGTGCCCCTGAGCACCACAACCACTCCGAGCCTCTGCCCTCTCCAGAGACTGCTGTGTCTGCGCTTGGCCAGGTGGGGGAGCTGATGCGCTTGCTGATGCGCTCTCGGCTGCGGGGCGAGGAGCCGCTGTCTCTGGTGGTACCGCAGATCAGCGCTGTGGGGCGTCGGGGGGGTCCCGCGCACCTGCTGTGCAGCGGTTCCCTTGGCTCCTGTCCGTTCCACGTCCCGCCTGGCCTGAGTTCCCAGCTGTTCGCAGGGAGAGAGGAAGTGGTGCAGATCCTCCTGGGCCTGGACGGGAAAGGCCCCCTCCCCGCGGCTGCCCGGCCACCCATCTCCACCGCTCTGGCGGCGATGGAGTTCGCCACGCCCCAGGGCAGCCCCATTCCTGTCACTGACCTCTCACCTGACCAGGCTATCCGCGTCACGCTGCCCAGTCATCATTCTTCCTGGGAGCCAGAGCAGCCGGAGGGGGGGAGCCCAACGGTCGTCAGCCTCCTTCTCCCTCCTCAGGGGTCCCTTAACTTCACAGTAAGAGCTGTGGTCGTGGACCCCCACGCTGGACTTTTCCTTGCCTTCAACTTCAGCCTCCTTCCAGGTATTACGCGTGGCTGCTTTTCACCAAAACGTTAGCGTTACCGCGCGGTTAGCCCTTGCTATAGTCACTTTCAAACCTACGACTTAAATCACAATCCCAATCATCTCAGTGCTCCTTATGGAGAGTAATAGTAAACTTCAGGTAAGATGATGGGTTTTCTATTTAGTCAAGCTGTTGCTAATTTGCTATCGGATGTCTCTCTGATGAGATGGTCTGATGAGACATCTCCTGGTGTGTGTTTGTGTGCGTCCATGACCAGGCACTGGTACAGAGAGCAGTGGCCTGGTGAAGATCATGGTGGATGACCAACCGGCCCCTTCTCTCGCCCGCCACTCCCACGTGCATGACTTACAACTCTCCCTCAGTGCTGAATCTCCAGCTGTGGAGAACACCATCTTTCTCACCCCTTTGTAAGTACCTAAGAGAGGACCCTAGGGCAAAATTTATATGTGTTGTCAGGACTTATAGCCATAATTCAAGGTTCTCCCATTGTGTTAATGGTTGCACATTTTTTGTTACTTGGCCAGTGTGTTCAATGCATGCACGTTTATTGTTGATTAGCCAGCATCTTCAATGAGTGCACGTTTATTATGAATAGGTGTGTTCGACGGGTTCACGTTTATCGTTACTTATCCAGTGTGTTTACTGCATGCACGTTTATAGTGACTTAGCCTGTGTGTTTAACTTGTGCACGTTTATTTTGTGGACAGGCTGAACGGCTCCGGACGGGCTCTGCATGTGAACCTGAGCAGCTCCCTAACAGGGGGCATAGTCCAGGCGTCGGTCTGCGTGTTCAGTTCCCTATGCCAGTATTTTAGCCCAGAGCTGCAGCACTGGAGCAGCGAGGGGCTCCGACCGCTGGCCGGCAGCAGCCCCCGGGAGGCACACTGCCTCACCCGGCACCTCACCCTGTTTGGGGCCAGCCTGTTCGTCCATCCGGGCGCCATTGTGTTGCTCCCGCCAGTACGTCACTCCTGTAGGGCTTATTGGGGGGGGGGGGGGGCTGA
>JAOVYW010003793.1:0-10952 GCA_025775045.1 Hiodon tergisus | reverse complement strand
TGTCCTTGTTTTACATTTCTCCTTGCATCCTCCTAACCTTTCAAACTCGCCTGTCTCATCCCTGCTGACGCATGATTGTTCCTCTGTCTCATTCATCTCGCCCACCTATTCCCCCCCCCCCCATCCACTGTCTGCCAACCCCACCCCCTATGCCCACTGTCTCTGCTGGTTCCTCTGTCTCATTCCCACCCATCCATCCTTGCCAGTACACGCCTGCTCCTCTGTCCATCTTCGGGGCTCCACACCAGGGGATTAAAACAACAATGTGCCTTTCTCCAGCCTTGACCAAGCTGATCTAAACTAATGAGAATAATGACTGGATGCTAATTGCTCTTTCCTGAGACTCTCCCTCCGCCCCCCACCTCTATGCCCTGTTTCTCCCTTTCTCTCTCTTTCTTTCTCCTCCTTAATTTTCAATCAACCTCCCAGTCCCCTAATCACCCACAAATATCCTCCTGTCTGTGGCTTTGGAGTTTCAAATTCTCCATTACAGCACAGAGACCTGTATACAATACAGCACCATAAATTAGGCTTGGTGGATTTCAGCATTCATTTATTAAACATGGCGAATACACTCTCCGAATGTAAACACATTTATCAGAGGAAAGAAAACAAGCAGTACTCTCATTGGTTCTTTTCACTTAAACAATTCTGCAAGGTTGTTTCAGATGGATTATTCAAGCAGTGTGTAAACGGCGTTCACTGGTTTCACCTGATGGATGTTTACTTAGCAAAAAAAAAATTTTTTTAAAGGAAACTGATTATGCATGAGAGCTCCCTGATTTTAATGAGCAAAACATCAGGAATCAACCATGCTAATTACAGATTTATGGGCCGAAACATCCATTGAAATCTCTGCAGGCCTCTAAACACTATAGCTATATATTACATAAGATTCCTGTGCACCGGGCAGTCTTCAGTTATGATTTGGTCAGAAAAGAGGGGCCAAGATAACTAGATAAATACACTAAAATTAAACAAACCCTGTTTGTTATGGAGGGGTATCTATTTGTGACCCCAGGTTTTTAAAGAAGACCTTAGTACACTGTTCGTGTTCTACTGTCTGTGCTAATACCATTAAATTATTTTGATTTATTGACATGACATACACTTAGTGGCCAGTTAATTAGGTACGCCGACCCATTCATGAAAATTGATTTCTCCTAGTGAATGGTGGCTACTTGCTATATATAAATAAATAAAAAAGCTTCAGTGAGCACGCGTTCACCAACAAAGAGAGGTCCATCCCGGTACTAAAAGGGTGTACTTAATAAATTGGCCCCGAAGTGTACATCGGGTTCATATTTCCAAAGCTTTACTCTCGATACCAAGAATGGTTAGAAGTAATTTAGTTCATGAATGCGGTGAAATACAGTCAATTTACAACAGTAACAACCGAATTAATTTAAATTGCCTCAAACAGTCACTGTACCTCAGGCTTTCAATGACAATGACAATGTCCAGAATGAGTGGGTGAGACATAACTGTGCTCTCAATACAAACTTCATGAAGTGGAGACAGAGTAAAGACATAAAATAAGAAATATATGGATATGATATTCAAAGAGTAAGAATCCTCCTGGGGGTGAGCGGAACTGCTTGGATATAGCCACACGGCACGTAGCCACACGCAGACAGACACGATCACATACTGAAACAAAAACTAACCCGGGGTTCGAACTGATACAATATCTACAGGCAGGTCTGAGTCTTTGCTGAAATTTTGGGCTTTACTCGTTGTCAGTGATGTTAGAGAAGATGGTTACACAGAAAGCAAAGGATGGTATTTGATAGTGAGTAGAAAAGCATGTAAACACCAATACCCAGCTGCGATTAGCAACCACCCGCAGTACATCATCTGCAGCAGAGCCCTGTGAGCTCTGCCCACTGGAAGCCAGGTGTGTGTGCGGGCGGTGCCGGGGATCGCTGTGAGTGCTGTGAGCAATGTGCTTTGTGCTTTGCTCAGAATAGCGCCGGCGCGGAGCCATGCAGACTCCCGGATGGCTCTGGCTCTGGTTTGAGGAGCCCTACTGCGGAATCCGTCGGCGGTGCACATGCCTTCCTCGCACCGCCAGGCTGGTATGTTTACAGAGCAGAACAATAAACACAGGGTGTTTGTGAAAGATAAACAGGCCTCCAGCACCATGTTCACAAGAGTGCCTGCCCTTTTACAGTTATTTCTATTTTCTGGCTTATTGCTTGTCCCCTCACTCACTTTGTGGATATCCAATCTGATAAGGTTAATTAAAGACTGTGATCGAACCTAATCATGCACAGCAAGAGAAACTTCACACACATAAACACACAGAAACGCTCAAGGACACACACAAATGATCAAAGACGCACACACACATACACGCTTATACATACATACACAAACAAAGGAGGAGTGAGACAGGGAGAGGAGTGAAACGGAGTGGAGTGAAACAGGGAGTTAAGCAGGGATACCAGTGAGACAGAGAGAGGAGAGAAACAGGGAGAGGAGTAAAGCAGATAGAAGGATGGAAAAAAAACGGTCACACACCTGCTATCATCACTCCTAATTTTTTACATCCTCTGTTTGCTTTGATCACACTGAGAAAATGCTTCCTTGGGAGATTTTGATCATTCCTCAGTGGAGAATTTTTCCAGCTCCACAAGATTCCTTGTTTTCCTATCTCAGCTTTCTGCTGAGTTCATACCACAAATGTTCAATTAGTTTAAGGTCTGGAGATTGCAATTACTAGTCAAGAATATTGATTTTGTGTGCACTTAAGCATTGGTTAGTAGATTTCATAGATTGCTGTCATGTCCGTTTTTGATCCAGCTTGAGCCACCTAGCAGGGGGAGCAAGATGGCTCTGGGGTCAGAAAATTATTTTTCAGTTTTTTACCAATTCAGAACATGGACACTTTCACATCTAGTCACTGACAGTTTAGATTGGTAAGCAACGCTATATCTTAACGGCAGAATTAAATGAGTGCTTTGAAGCTTTCCAGTGAATAAGGCTAGTTAGCTAGTATAAAACTACTGTATTACTACGTGCTTTTTTATATTAATACATATTGTATTAATCCAATATTTAGAAATGGATTGGCTTTTTCCAATTGTTTCTCGCCTCATACAGCAATCTGCCACAAGATGCTCCGAGATACAAATGATTGATATTTGAACCAAATTGTTTGCTAATAAGACAATTATTAGCAAGTACATACAAGTTTATATTTCTGTATGCATTGGACATTAGTGTATTACTTGGCTAACTGAACCGATTTGTTTGCGAATAAGACACTGTAAGTAAATAGTAGTACGTATTTGTGTATGCATAGCATATTAATGTATTACTTGGCTAACCAACTTTCTTCAACTACGTCGATATGTTGTCAGTTTTCGAATTAGATGGTTAATGACTCAAATTGCTTGTTTTTATCTGAGTGCTTCTGAGGCTTGTCAGTGATTAAATCTAGTAAAACATGTTTTTCCTATGCACAAGGTTTTATAATGCACATTAAGAAATGGATCACTTTCATAAAATGTTTTTATTGTTTCTGCAAGGACATTTTGATGTTCAGTCCATGGTTCAAGCAAAACCTTATAGCTCATCAACCAGATATTTTAAAAATGTGTTTTATTTATAATCTTTATAAATCCTTGCATCTGCAATATGCAGATCATTTCTTTGTATATCTGACTTGGAAAGGGTTCTAAATTTTCAGGTTATCAAAATGTTTATTCCATATTTTAAACTGTTTAGGGGCGTAACAGTTTGCAATTATTATGCTCATTGGGGTGTGAAATATCATCTGCACTGGTCTGTAGGACTAGCATCGGAAAAGGCTGCTGTTGCTCATAGACAACTAAAGACAATTAATTATGGTTAGATTCTAGTGTTGCGGGAATGTATAGTAATGTTTGTTTTTCAGATGCTAAGGAATTTAGCATCACTCTCAAAAAACGGAGCGACCTGATTGGTCAAAAAATTCCGACCAATCAGATCCCGCCGTTTTTTCAACCAATCAAATTGCTGAAATTATTTCAATCTTATTTTTAAGTTCAATTTTTTTTATAGCTTTTTTATTTTTATTAATTAAATCTTTCACACAAAGAAGGAACATTCTATTACTGGGATCACAGGAACTATGCAGCAAACTTATTACAAATTTCATGAAGTGTAACTGGGATACGGACATGGTGAAGTCTGCCAAAGTAAATGTTAAGTTATGTATCTGACAGATGAATCATCCGCACATTAGCAGGACCCACTCCTTTGTCCCTCATGTAATTTAACATGATGTTCAAAGCATGTTAACCTTCACTAGCACCATACACCTTGCTTCACATAGATGCCACAAATGACACATAGCCTTTGTTCCTTATATCATGCCAATAACTTTATTGACTCTGAGTTCTCGTTGTACTCATGTCTTTGTTCGAATTTGTTTGTGTTTTATATTTACCTCCTGATGCCCGGTCATGATGTGTAACATGGCTGCTGTGTCACCTAAAAGGAGATCCCGCAACCAGAACGGTCCTTAAGAATGATTCCATATTAATTAGGAACCTACCACCCCTGTTTCCCATGTGGGGGAATTCTCTTTTGTGATTTGGGGAGGGTTTTATGACCCCTCCCAGTTGAGTGGGCCTGGCCAACCAGATAAAGGCCCAGAGGAGAGAAGGGAGGGGAAGAAGGCCGACATTGTGACCTGTAGAGAGGAAGTCTATAGTTTATAGAAGTCTATAGAATTACTGTGTGATGTACATGTGTGCGTATATAATAAACCCATAATAATGTGCATCAGTAGTCCTCATGCCTCCTTGGTCATCCCTTACAGTGTATAAGGTAAGTACTCAAATGGTTTAAAACCAAATGAATATAAACTTCAGATCAGCATTACCCTCTTATTATTTAAAAAAGTCTGATTATATTACTTTTTTAACATAATCTCTTATACAGTGACTGTCAAACAGAAAATATACCTGCAAGAAACCGTGTCAAAACATTTGGCCATTGAGTCATGTAGACCCATGTTACTGTAGTTTCATGCTGGACAGCCAATTTGACTTGAAATTCCTGAGAAGATCCATTTTGAGCATTGCCTTAGATTCCTACGTAAATTTTAGAGTCAAAGTTCAAGAATGCATGTACATTTAAATAGCGAGACAAAAAGTTAAAGAAATATGCATCTATCTTGCATTATGTCCCAATTCTGAACTACCCAAAACTATAAAATAAAAAAAACTAACAAATTAAAAGATAACAAACAGATAAATATTTGCTAAATTTACAGAATACAGAGTAAAAACAATATTGTGGAGCTTAGGTAGATGTTAAATGCAGCTTATTAAATAAGTCAGTGAGGGCCACGGTGTTTCCCGGTTTTTGTTCCCCCCATCAAACTAAACTATGACATTAAACTATCCCCCGTTTTGCAGATCAAGGTCCAAGGACAGTGGACTCAGAATGTAAGATGAACTTGTTGCTTTTTCAGAGCTACTCAATACGGTTGCAGAATTCTTAAGTGGAAAACATAGAACAAAAATAATTTTCAAAGCCCCAAAGAGTGGGACTCGGCTTTACAATTGCATCTTACTTTCAAAGAAATATCAAAACATTAAACTTATTTTCGAATACTTCTGAAAAGACTAGAAAAGATTGAAATTGGTTAAAAAGCATGAAAGATGTGTAAACTGGGATATGGATATGGCAGTGTCCAAGTGCTGAGGCAAATGTTACATTTGTAAAAGGTAAGTATCCAAATCGTTTTATACTAAATGTAGACAAAAAATGTGTAGATGAACAATTCACATTTTGTGAGAAACAATCAAAAGGCATGATAAATGAGCATTTACCATTCATTATTTCCCAATTCTGATTAATCACTCATGGGTTTCAATGTGGACCAGGTAGTGAACTTTTCATGTAGATCAAGTCTATGCTAGTTAAATGGGTCAGTCCATTTACTTTTTGCCCATTAAGCTGATATGCAAGGAACAGTGATGTGATCCTTAAGAAGGATTAACCAGTGTCATATAAACACAAGAATATATCCCAGATTATATAAACATCAAAGTTAAAACACACAGGAAAAAAAACTAATGGAAAAACTCCTACAAGGAATAACCTTTCCTAGTACCAGGCAAATAACCCAAATGAACAGTGCAGCCTCACAGGAAAATATCAGAATAGACAAAATCCCAACACTCGAATATTACTTGAATTACAGCAGTACTTTCAGTTTTCTGAGGAAAACTTTTTTTTTTCCACTTGGAAGACGAGTATTGTAGGTTTAGAAGTAAGACGTAGCCATTTAACCACTTGTTGTTCAGTATAAATCAGTTCTAACTCACCCATTAAAAACAAGTGGTTTTTAATAATTTAAGTAATATATACAAACAATTAAAATACAAAGTAGAATGCTCAAATACTATTTAAAAAATCACAACAAATGAACACTGCTTTAATGGTACATGTAAACGAAAACAATGAATCCCAATGACAACCTTTGTGACAGGGTTATAAGGAAAACTGAAACCAAGCTGAGAGGTGCATGGTGTATGAAAATAGAATGATCGAAACAGTGTACATGAGTTAGTGGAATGTTAATTGATTAATTAGGTGATTGAAAAACATGACAGAGTCACAGAAGTGGTGAAGGTGAACCATGAAATTACCCCCCCTCCACGATCGGCTGCCGCCGAAACATGAGGGAACTGGAAAGACGCTGGGAGCTCGAAGACACCGGGAGCTCGGAGACACGCTTGGAAACTCTGGGAACTCGGACATGCTTGGAGACACTGGGAACTCGGACATGCTTGGAGACACTGGGAACTCGGAGACACGCTTGGAAACTCTGGGAACTCGGACATGCTTGGAGACACTGGGAACTCGGAGACACGCTTGGAGACGCTGGGTGCTCGGACATGCTTGGAGACACTGGGAACTCGGAAACACGCTTGGAGACGCTGGGAGCTCGGGCTTCGGAGCTGGAAGACATGGGGGCGCTCGGGGGCACAGAGCCGGGAGACCTGAGCCAGAAACTCGGGGGACTCTCGCGCAGAGCCGGACTTGGACGTGGCTTGGAGACTGGGGCCGGAGACTCAGTGGAGCTGCTGGGTTCTTTGTCAACGGGAGTCATTCTGTCACGAGGTGTGAGGCACCAGAGCAGGGATGAACCCCAGCGCAGCTCCCACACCGACTGAGTCCTGGCCAGACACGGCTTTCGAGGCACAGCAAGGAGACTTATTCAAAATCCAAGCTAACCATGATCTTTTATGGTACATCAAGAACAAGAACATGAAAACAAGAACGATTAATCCCAATGACAACCTTTGTGACAGGGAAAACTGAAACCAAGTTGAGAGTTGCAGGGCGAATGAAAAAAAAGAATGAACGAAACAGTGCACATGATTTAGTGGAATGCTAATTGATTAATTAGATGATTGAAAAACGTGATGGACTAACAGAAGAGGTGAAGGTGAACCGGGACAATAGCCATCACATCAACTTGTGAAGATCAATTAAGCCTTGTCTGCTCCTTTCTAAGAGTTCTATGGTCTTTTGATTTGATCTGAGCAAAAATTAAATATCCACAGTCATTTTCTTTCTATTGAATCACTGAATATGTATGGAACTGTATACTTGTATGCTATTTTTGCCCTGTTGTGCCTCCACTCCAACAATGCATTTTTTTTGTATGCTATTGTTGCTTATTTCAGTCTTGTGCAACACAAGGACAAATTCATAGCAATTATTTTACATGGAAATAAAGTTTCTGAATCAGTCTGAAAATCCTGAGATTCTCAGACGTACGCTGTTGCAATCTTTATACGTGTCTCTGTTTATTAGATTTTATCTGTTCAACTCCACATGGTTCATACCTCATTCCCCATTCAGGTTGTGTTCCTCTTATAATTTTGTGTTACTTATGTAATGTTCCCCTGGTCAATATATCATTAGTCACAAATGGTAGTGACATGTTTATTCAGCAAAAAGTTATATTCCTATCTTTGTATGAGAGTATTGTATGTATTTTTTCTCGGTGTGTTTTCTTTGGTATGTGTTCATGTATTTTATTAATATTGCTACACCTTGGGTATACTTGCCTCCCCGTCTTTCACTCCTTCATCATTCCTGAACGCTCTTTCTTCACTTATCAATTCCATCCAACTCTGCCCTTTGCCCCTCCCATTCTGCTTCTCCTTAGATACGCCAGGAAAGGAGTAATATCCTGTAAATTTCTATCAGCAAAAGCTATTGTATTTTCATAATGTATCATACGTCATACATATGAATAACTATAATTGGGTTGAAGTTTCGTTTCTGAAACCCATAACTTGACATGAAAAATAGATTAGATCTTCCTCAGATGCAGTACATGGGAGTTATGTTGTACAGTTTTCTGCCATTTATTGTCCCAGAGCTTTGGGATGAGTGAGGAGAATAGAGGAACAAAGCCAGAAGGTTGAACTGATAGGGAGTCAAAGTGGATGTACCTCTGCTTGGCCATGCCACATCTACCTCTGCTTGGCCGTTCTACATCTACCTCTGCTCGGCCGTACCACCTTCGCTGGGCCACAGCAGTCGGTTTCCCCGGCTTGACTCAGTTAGTTCAGGTACCCTTGCTGTTTGTCAATTGCTTATGGCTGGGCTGGGCCTTATTTGCTCTTTGGCTATCACTTACATGCATCACACAGGCAGCCTGGGACACTAATAATGGGAAATTAAAGGACGACGAGTTAAGAAAGGTTAAAGAAGTTAACTTCTTACTAGCGGGCTGCAGGTTCAGGTCTTGGGATTTAAGACAGGTACTGAATCTGAACCACTTAAGTGATTTCCATCTGCAGCAATGGATGAAGTTAAATCTGTGTGCTCAGGGTGAGGGCATCTGCTACGAAAATGTACTAAATGAGAGAAAAGACTAAAAAGAGGCAGAAAAAGCACACTATCGACAGCTTCCAGAGCTACTCCGGCTCACAGCTGGGAGATTAGAATATTTCTCTCTTCATAAATCACTGGGAGAGCACTTTACACCTAAAATAATTTACTGCCTGTTTGCGTGTCTCTGCGTGTGTGTATCTGTGTTATAGCTTGATACAACATCTGTGGATATCTGCATTTGACATCTTGAATTGATCAGTGTGTCTGTCAATGAGCGTATCCGTCAATCAGACAGTGTGTTTGCAGTCAGAGTAACGTGTCTGTTGTTCTGTACCTTTCTGTGTCAGTCACAATATCTGCTGTGTACCGTTGGGTCTCGTCTTGCTATAGATCCCTCGGCATCACCAAGTTTTGTCTTGAGTGAAATGTGGTGCGTATTTGAAAATCTGCACCAAGTCTCCACATTCCTAAACACCACACCCCCAGAGCAGACACCAGGGAAGACAGAGCTGTCAGGGTAATAACGAGGTGCATAAACGATTTGCAGGAAAATTATTCTTATATGGAAGAAAGACCTACATGAGAACATGCTGTTTTTTTATTGTGGCAGAGTGCAAACATGGGGCCAGAGGAAATGGTTTAATCTTCTCAGTGTTGACAAATCCATGAGATGTCTGCGCGCTCACTTCGTTGAACACAATCTGCTTTGATGACATGCTTACTGTCAAACACAAGCCAGATGGTATTACAGGGGCCTTATTACAGACGTTTCTTCACTACACTTCACTATTTTCTCACATTTCAGCTGTTGGTTTTTCCCAGCAGTCCTCTTTGTCTGTGTCTGTATTCCAGAGATTTATTGAATTAGTTTCACTTCATTATTTTCTTATTTCATTGTTGAGCCCCTGTGGATAACAGGATCCGTCGTACTCAGAGGGAGAGTGAATATGTTCGGTTGGTTTGTGCAGTAACCGTTCCTCGGTGCTTGGTGTTCGGGTCAGGGCTGAAGGAGGCATCACAGGCAACAGGGACCTTGCTGCGGAAGGGGGTGAGGAAGGTCAGATACTAGAGCAGTAAGTATTTAGTTTCGTCTCTCCTGCTCCTCCTTGTTTTCATTGTTTTTGCCCTCTTCCAGCTCCTCTTCCTTGTTGTGTTCGAGCAATTCCTCCTGGTCCCCCAGCTAGTCTTTTTAAGAGGCTGTCAGGGCCTATGGAGCTCTGTCCTCCGCATGTATTATCGCCATCAGCTGGGCCTTCGGCAGGCTTGGGGGACAGGCTTTCATTAATATGAAAATGTTTGCATTCTTATTGCATTCATTAATCATTTCTCCTGTTTGAATGTGTTGTTCAGTTGTTTGCTTTTTATTCCCTGTGATGCACCTCTACCGCACAAGTAGTGTTTTTGTCATGACGATCTTAACCTTCAATATGCAGGTGTAAAGGAAGAGAAAGGGTTCAAGGATGAGGTTCTGCATTGATTTCTATCTTTCAAAGACCACCGCTGTTTAGTTTGCTATTTTTAAACTCGCATCTGCCAAAGCTAATGCAACTGTATCATGCAACGAAGCCTAATTGATTTTAAAGGAAATAAATTTAGTTGATTGTAGAGTTAATTAATTGAGTTAAATTGAATGAGTGTGAGGGATTGCCGGAGAGTCTGCAGCTGTGGTGATATCATTGTTGTCATTTAGATTCACTCTGTCTGTGGAAAAAGGCAGGATGCTAACATTTGCATGACCAGTTTAGCAAACAGCCAATGGGGTCTATCAGGTGCAATCTGAGTATTGTTTTAATACTCTGGGATTGGAACCGGTGGGATGGAGGCTTAATTTCTACAAGATAATATATCCCTGTATGTACCTAACAGATTACGACGATATGCGTTGTAAGATTCTCTGGGTATGAGGATGTGTCATGTGTCGTGTCCAAACTCAGAACGGAGCATGTGTCAGTACACTGAGTTCCAGCATCTAGGGCAAACCCCTGCCACATGGACTCATTTAGAATGCATTCAAAGCATTGCTCACACACACACACACACACACACACACACACACACACACACACACACACACACACACACACACACACACACAC
>JAOVYW010003792.1:0-13726 GCA_025775045.1 Hiodon tergisus | reverse complement strand
GGGGGGGATGAGGGCGGGTGGCCAAAAAAAAAAGCCCAGACAGTCAGAGAGCTCCGGAGGATAGCGGACCGGCTCTTACCCAGCACTAACGTTGGCCAGCTTGCTATTCTCGCTTTCAACCCCTGGTAGAATATCTGATGTAGAAACATGATGGTTTCACTGTAGAGAAAATTAAAATAAACATTGAAGGATATAGCCAGCCAGAAACATTTGCTTTAAGCAGTTAGCGTGTGTGTCTGTGTATATGTTTCATCCAATGTACCATTTAATCTTTGTGACTCAGCACCTAACGCGCACCTATTGAGGAATATGCTGCTGACATCGTCGTGGGTGATGGGGGGCTTCTTAGAGCTGGCGGCCATGCGGAGCGGCCTCAGGAAGTTGTTGACAAGGATGTGCAGCTGCTGGACGTACTCGGCCTCGGCCTCCAGCATGCTGAACACCACCTGGTTCCTCTTGCGCATGCTCTCAGCGTGGGGCGAGCGGATGTAGTCCTGGATGATGGTCTTCCACTTCCTTCTGCACATCCAGCCACGCAGGAAGCTTTGCACCTGGCAGATGGTAAGGAGGCTAACTCACTCTCGCTGACTACCCGCCTGCTATTATCTGAAAAGACTATACGGATCATAAGGACTAACCTCAAACATAAGCAGAGTTTCTATAATAACTTACTTTACTTATTACTGACCATTTAATTCTCCCTGACCATATAAGCAATTTGAACATGCATATAGTGTACCAACACCATATGGTGGAAAACATTCTGACCGCAAGGTTACGCAGCTGCTTACTTTCTTTATCTTCTTTATTTCCGAATCATCGTCGCTGGGTGCGGCTGTCGGGTTGGACTGGATCTTCTCATTGTCTTTGTGCAGCCCCGAAATCTGCCACGGACATGTACAAAAGAGCCAAGTCACTCCACTCCCAGGTAAGATGACCAAAAAGGTCGAGTTCTAGTGCTGTCAGAGGGGAAGTTTGGAAGTTTGGCAACCTCTGTTCTCCTCGATTGACTGATAAAGGTAACAAACATGAGTTTGCTATTTTTTCGTACATGATGTTTATGAGAAGAAGTAAGACTTCAATCCGCTGGTTGAGTGTGCTGTGGAGCTATTATAAAACGGATCAACCCTCCTCAGTCTGAAGTGTCTCCATTTACTTTGTATTGACTGAAAGAGTTTATTATCATGCTACAGAATAGGCTGCAATAGGTACAATAGAGCCTGTTTCATGCATATTCATTCCAGTGTTCCAATTCCAGGTCCCCATTTGCACAATAAAGTGAAATGACTATTTGATCTAGTTTACAAAGAAAACAGCAGGAAAATAACCTGACCGGAGGGATTTTACATTAGCAGAGTCTGCAGTCCAGCCTATTATTATTCCTGTACATTTGAAAGCGTCTATATTTCAACTTAAAAGGTGTTCATTTGAATTATATTGCACTGGTTTACAGCGTCCAAAAATGCCACAGCAGGCCAATCTGATATGAGAAAACTAAGGAATGCAGTAAGCGGTTTTAAGGCAGAAAAAAAAATTCAATTTAAATTACCTCTGATTTTAGGCGTTCAATCTCTATTTCCCCATCCTCTATCTGTTGTCGAAGTTGCTTAGCAACTGTTTTCTCGGTCTCCACAATCTGGAGTAGATGAAGATACTTCTGCATGAGGGTCTCATGTTCTGTTGCCAGGTTCCTGTAGCTGCATACGGTACACACCAAAACTTCATTATCTGTCTAAGCCATATTAACACAATCACAAAGAAACGCACAAGACACATTTTAGTTACTGCATTGTTAAATCTCCAATTTCTGTTAAAAAACACTCCCCACTTTAAATTATAATAACACTTAGACGTCCGTAGAGAGGTTGTCTACTAGAGAGAGAACAAAAACAATACAATGTAAAAAATTTGCCAAAAACCCACCAACAGATAATCGTACAATCTACACAATCTGTGTATTTCCCTCACTTCCCTTAAAAGATCGCTTTTTCTAAAGGTTCTTGCTTCTCTGAATTCATTTTGAACGTAACTCCAAGTCCCCCGGACACTCTCAGACTCAGACGTCATGTGAAAATGGAGAAAAGTTTTGCCCTCTTCTCAAACTGTGCTCAGACTAAAGAGAGCTCAGACGTACATATCGGCACCAAGAATGTTGTACTGCACAGTACAAATGGTCTTGCATATTAGGCACGGTAATGGCTAATATTACACACCAATTCTGTGGCAGGAAAATGCACTAAATATACCAATTAACATTAATTAAAATAATTTATAGCACCCGTGAATCCTCATCCGTGGGCAAAGGGGACTGGGGAAAACAGAGATTAAACTACACTTGGTCTTGTGAATCGATGGACATCAGTTCCAAATAGCATTTGGACCTGCCTAAACATGCACCCACAAAATGTGTTCTTGTCTCCAAATAACAGGTGATTCAAATTCATTTCCTGTGACTCAGCTGCTTACTTAATCTCATTTTGTTGGTTTAGATCTACTAAACATCTGTCGTTTAAATATATTTGTGCCAGACAGTATATTGTTATTTATCTTAGTCATATGTGAATTACATATACAGAGTTAAGAGTAATTATTAATTCAATAGCAGTGAGGTCTTATGGGAAAAATGCCAGTGGTTAAAGATATGAAATAGGCATATGATTTGGCACAACGTAGAAATCTATGTTATTATTTTGTATTGTACTGCAGGTCTTCTTGATTTGCCCAATGTCATTACATTCTTTCAATATTGTTCAATATTGGCCATAATCCAACAATTTATGAATTTACTACATACATAAGTACCTTTACTATCATAAACATAGTTTTAAAGGTTCATTTGTGTACCAGATAACTGATTGCTTGATACTAAAAGTAATCTGTGACATATTTTGTGACATTGCACAAAATCAGTAAACAATTTTTTGATGAAAGACTTCACTTCAGATCTTTATATTTTGATACAAAACCGACCTTTAAAATTCAATACCAGTAGGCCTATACTGAATCTGCTCTTAGCAATGTGTAAATAATGCAACATTGCAGGCATTTAGATGCAATCAAAATGCTTTCCTAATTATGTGAATCCAAGTTGTATTCATGTTTAGGAAGTTCAAGCACATTAGTATGTAGAACAAAAGCTGGCCCACAGTGTCAAGTAAAAATACGCCGGGTACTGACACCTAATTTACAGTGAAAGTAAAGGTAATGTATTGACAGAAAAAGCACTGTGAAATATAATTCCTGACAATGATCCCAATGAGCATTTTTAAACCTGCGATAATAGATTTGCACTTGATGAATACATTTTCAAATAAATGTTAATTCTGCAATTAATTATGATACTGAATCCTAGAGTGACTGGCTAAGTACCTGAAACATATCCAGCTGCACGACACACTTAAAATAGGCAGGACTGAATAAAATGTGCAGATATGGTCATATACATATATATATATATATATATATCATACAGAGAGTAAGTGGCCAATGTAGGACATAATACACTAAACATTTGTAACAGGACGCCATTGACCTGTAAAAGTGTCCTGCATTCCCACCGAATACGAAACTAAATCTCATCTTAAAACTTCTTTAATTCTCATCAACTTCTCTTGCTGTGGTAGCAATTCAGAGTTGTATGATTATAAACTCTTTAAGGAAACATTGTTGTACTAGTAGATATTAAAATTAATTAATAGATTAATAACTTTCTGAAAACCTTCAGAAAAGATCTGAGGGGCATTATTAGATGATAGATGCCAACTGGAACCATAAATCAATCCGCCTATTTACCAGCATTTTTCCTTTTACGTTTTATCCCATCCTAATCTTACCGCTAAATATCTATTTACAACAATGTACTGTTATTTGCAAACATATCAAGGTTCATTGAGTAAATATCTTCTGGTCACCAGTCAAAAACGATCTTATTTCTTAAACTATTATATACGGCTATGTAAAGTGGGATCTGTGAGTTCTGATTGGGTCTCAGCCTAAGAGATAACTAAACCCACGGTAAAGGGATCTTAACAGGAAGAGAAACTGGGGGGAGGAGGATGAAAACACCAGAAGCCGAGCGTGAATCTGAACTGTGTCATAACAGCAGCCTGCTTCTGAATCTTACATTTTGTACAGCAAGAAATGAGACGGGCAAAGAAGCAGAATACAGAAATCCAATAGTCAGCCTAAAGTTTAGACGGCACGGATAGCAGCGTCTAAGATCAAAAGCAGGATTTCTGTGGGAATTTTTCCAAGGTAAATTCACCCGAAGTATTCATTGTATTCCTTTGGAATCTTATAAACTGTTCTCCTCCCCAGTAATGTTAAGGGGAGGCTTATCACTGCTCCGTAGGTGTCTGCAGGTCACAAAAACCTACTTCAAATGGCCGGTTTGTTACTAAGTTACAATAATGACTTAAAATTACGCCTAGCTCAGAAGTTTGCTGTCGCTGAAGAACCAAAAAAAGACTTCCTGTGGAGAGGAAAATGGCCTACCTAGCATGTGTTATTGCTGCCACCCATTCATCGCAGTCCTTCACATCCTCCGTGCGCAGTTCTAGGGCTTTCTGGTTGTCATGGCTGAAGCTGACAGTGAAGTAATACTGAAACACAGAGACACAGTTTTTAGGGGGAGCAGATACAGCAGGAACCACCTGCTGGTTTCACATATGATGACAAATCTAGAAATGTGTAAGACCAATATGTTCTGCTTCAGCGAAACTTGGAACGGCTGTTTATTTCTCAAAGATCCTGCCAATTTGCCAACTGGAAATAATCTGATAGTTCAACCAGTGTGTTTACTGAAGAAGTAAACTCCTCAACAGTAGTCACATATAATTTATTTACAAGTATATCACTCCCTACTGTATAAAATCACTTGTCAATGTGTACTTACATGTTTCCGTTTAAGCAAGCTATTCAAACAAACTTTCCCAGATAATAACCCAGAGGTAGCTCCCTGACACAGGAAGTGCTGATCTATTGACTGTTAAAAAGTAGACGATTTCTGTAACTCTGTAATTCTGGCTATTTATTTTCTGCGTAGACAACAGGACATAAAACCTCACTACATTTCAACTTGTCTTCTTAATTATGCTTAATCCCTAAATCAGAAAATTTGTTCCAAAATGGTTAATTGATGGTATAACAATATTTAAAAAAAACTGCAGAAGTATCATGCCATGATATTTATTCCAATAAATAACAACTATTTTAGTGGATATTATTATTTTTGATTTATAACTGTTGCAACTATTATTAAGTGAAGGTCAACATCTCTCACAGGAATATCACAATACTGCTAAAATATAACTGAAATCAGTACAAAATGAAGTGCAAACTGGAAGGCTTTCAATGAACAACGCGTGTCTTCACTGACATTTTACCACATGTTTTGTGAATTATGTTGAAGTATGACTCTCTGCTTTCTATGAAATCCGCTTAGTACAGCGACCCAAATCAAGGGTTTATAAATAATGCTACTGCTCTCATTAGCATTGTGTCTTCAAAGCGCTCCCTCAAGCCAAATTGTCTGCACAATGCATTACAGCCTTCGTGTTGCTACACCTTGTCTCTTGTTATGTTGACAGTGATAGACCTAAAACACATAAAGACACAAGCAAACATTAGCGACCACAGCTTGAAGGCAGCAGAAGGCGCCGACTGACCGCTGTTAAGGTCTGGATGGTTTGATCATTCTCCCACTGATAGAGAAAATGAGAAGACATCTACAGGGGCATAAGTGAGGGTTCTAGAGTCTGGGCATGGATATAGGGAGGCGTGAGGGACTGTCTGTACATTGAGTCAGTCCAGTGTAGGGACCCGAGAAGAAGTGTGTGGGTGGGAGGGGCTAGAATGCGGCGAGGGATTCCGACATTACCCAGGTGGAGAGAGTATCATGCCCTGGAACAAGTGGTGATGGATTCCCCTCCCGGGTGGAGGGTTTGACATGACCGAAACACATTGCATAACTGTATGCTACCTGTTACCTAGCAACTCAGCTCTGTATTGGCGACAGGGTTTCCTCCATTCCCCTTGTTGTGTTTTACATGGTGCTTCTATATCTGTTTCTTGCTCAGTATTTCCATTTCGTACAGTGTTCAGATCTCTGTGGTGCCGTTTGTCGCTCAGTAAGTAGAACGGCATATTTATTTTTCATTGAATTTTGGAAAATATTGAAGACACACTGCCAAAACAAATCAATTACAAGTGACCATGAGTGAATGCACCTTTAAATGAACAAGAAACCAAGAAGCAAAAAGGTGCGATTACGGCATCACCAATAATGCAACAGCAAATAACATGACAGCGTGAGTCGAAGAGCCATGAGAGATTATACCTCCAAGCATAATATTCACAGTTAAACCAAGCAATATCCATCTGAAGGGAGCTATCTCTTCACAGAGAGCCTCGAAATGCACTTACCTATTTTTACCACGAGACTCGCTTTGGAATACGCAATACACAGCTGTCTTATTCAGAGGCAAGACATGTGACCCCTTTTACCCCAAAAAATTCAAATATTGGTGGGGGCTATTCAGTAATGCATTGTAAAATCTCCTCCTTGCAGCAAACACAGAAATCGCAGATCGTGGCATCACAACTGAACTGGGCTGCATCTCTCAGGTCTGTGCTGGTACTTTCTCATCGCCACTTTGTTTAGGTGGCCGATTTATTTCAAACTCTCTCGATGCTGCAAGCATGGGTGGCACTCTCACAGCCGCGTGGCTTTATTTCTCTGGAGAACGCTACATCTTAAGAGACAGCAGCAGCAGAAAGTGCCCCGTAGGCACACTTAACACAAAGTCACAGAGAGGCTCTTTGAGGAGCCGACACAGGGCAGTCTGCAGCTCTGTGATTAAAGGTATGAAGGCTGAGATCGCAGGACTCAGCTGCTCTCTGAAATGTTCTTACTGGTAATTGGGAATAGGTTCTCTTTAAACATCAATTTTTTCACTGGAAATCAGCCTCCCAGAAATTTTGCTAACTTTAGCTTCCTTGGAACGGTGCGTGCGTGCGTGCGTGCGTGCGTCCATGTGTTTTACTGGTCGCAGATGGGTGTCTGTGACCCTGCAGCTATGTCTGAGTCATGTCTCACTCAGGAACTTTTACCCTAAACCTGTCTGGCTCTCCTAACCAGCCCGTCCAACCCCCCACCCAAATTCTCCCGCCGTGCTTCAATTCTTTTATTTTCCAACCTAATACTTCAAGGCGTCTCTGAAAGGTCAAAGGAGTTGTCCATTTATTTCACCACAGACAGTGCTATAAGCAATTTGTCATCGGTGTGTATGTTCTGCCCTCACATCAGTCTTGGTTTGTATTAAAAATGCCACTCACCCGCTGTACATCGACGGCGCTTATTGAAAACACAGCCTAATCTGGGCTATGCAGATGTTCCGCCAGCCAACAAATATCCTTCTTCATTATTCAGAGATCGGTGCACTTCCACCTTCATCTCCATTAAGTATTCATTCTGCTGTCTATTTCTGTCAGGGCTGCATGCTTATTGTGTCTGCTCATTACTTTCATTTTAGGGGAAAAATGTGAATGGCGGGTTTAAGGTTTGGATTTGATTACACACAAATACGCCAAACAAAACAAATATTATGACGTTATGCGTAGGTCATTTAATATCAGGCAGGGCATTCTCTGATATTTTACCGACACCGTCTCAAAAATTCAAGAACTGTAAGTAATCCAAGCAAGGAATAGGCTATATGATGGAAATTATTCTTAAATGATCTCATGCCACTCTAGTATTTACTGCTATAATGTGTCCTTTAATTCCCAGCACAGCGTTGTGGCAGCGAACATTACTGCCATGTAATAAACTATCAACTGAAATAGTACCTCAGAGTATATTTTATAGGCGTAGAGTAAATGGGCTGAAGAAGAATCCAAATGTTCCACCTTTCATGGTGAGCAGCAAGAGCATAATGTCGATCACTTGCTTCCCAACCGTGCTTCCTATGCAGTAAGGAAGCCATTGCGCTTCCTATGCTTCCTATTAATTAGCAGTGAATGCAATTTCGGGAGGCTGTGATGTGACAAATGCATTATCCAGGAAAGTATTTATTTTAGGGTAAAACAGAAGATCCAGCTGACACAAAAATTTTCGTTTAGATTGAGCCTAAATTGCATTTGTATTATATATGAAGCCACACCACTCATTTGATGGCCTTTAAACTTTACTTTTGTGATGCATATAACGGTTGCCATAGAAACTGTTGGCTGAACCATTGTTATTTTTTTTATACGGATTAAAGGCCATTTTAAAAGTAGAACACAGTCTAAGAATATAACAAAAATAAGAAAGAATAAAATCCACTCAGCTCTTGAATTAAAAAGCATCATCATTGGTGTCTGTTTCTTCATATCTATTATTTTGTCCTATACCTTAGGTGTGACACCTAAATTGACACTAACTCCTTGTGACACTGACAATTCACAACCTACAAGCACAGTGATCTGTGGACCTACCCTATGAACCCCTCTTCCTGGCTAATTATATACTCCTGACAGCAAAATGACAAACCTACCCCCACGTTGCCGCACGGTTACAGAGCATTACCAATCACAGTGTAACGGAATGAGCAGTTCTCGGTCATGATCTATTTCAAATGGCTTAGTTTACCGGGGAAGATCTTTGATTGGTCGTCCCCATCTTTAATTTGAAGCTCCACTGTGGGACCCTATAGTATATTCACTGTTGAAGTGAGGCCAGTTTCTCACCAGGGCCTATAACTGGTTTGTCACTAATCGTAGTACATCTTCAAATTATTTTTTGTCTCAGTTTCTTAATATTTACATGCATCGACAAGATACCAATTAGACAGCAGATAAAATCAATGTTACTTGCTATTTACTTACTACTAACGACTCTTCTGAATAATGCCCGAATACTCATTTGAAAAAGTTTCTTAATGTGGTAGTGTTTACCACAGATTATATTAGGTTTTTCATATTTGTGTATTATCATGGACTGCAAATTAGGCCACTCACCTGAATGGATTGTGTGTTTTGTTAACTCTGCTGGCTTTTTTAGAAACAGAAAAAATTATATTCATCAACAATTGTGGACTGTCGGAAAAAATAACTGGGAAGGTATTTCTCAGAAAATCAAAGAAGGTGGACTCATCTGTAGTCTGTATGATTCCTGGTAAAATTAAAAGACAACTGATTCTCAGCTCCGTGCATTATGTGCATACGCCAGGTTAACTTTTAGTCCCGTGGGCTAACAAGACTCACGGTTGTTACCCCTTTTTATGATTTATTTTGTAGTAAAGTCAACGCAATCCTGTTCTGAAACAATTGCTCGTCAAGTACAGTATAGTGAATTATCTCAGCCCATTCGAAATGAGCTGATAGAATCGCTGTCAAAAAAAAGAAGCAATATGATCATCTAATAAATAACAGCAGCTGAGTAGTACACAAGATGTCACTAAAGTTGAGTGGCTTAGTCAGATTTTCTGCTATATAACTACCCACCGAGCCGAAAAAGAAAATCTAGTAGAGATCAGAATGAACAAAATATTCTCTAGGCCATGCCAGTAAGAAAAAAAAATTAAACTTTATTTTGGATTACAGACATGCTGAAGGTGATATAACGCCGTGATATTGCCTTTGTGTCCTGGGAAAACGGGGGGAACGCCAGATGGACACTGCAGGGGGGGCTCTTGAGTTTGCGTTATCCCGACGCTCCTAAATATATAATGTGTCCTCATTTCACCTGGGCTGCATGGCTTTACATTTTCTTGAGCACTCGTGTAATTCCGATAAAGAACCAGGTTCTGTTTGGTGGTCAACCCTGCTATATATTTACCATTTAACAAATGAATTCTGTATAGCGTTCCCCCGAGGTGTTACTTTTTGAGTAGAAATATAGTGATTGGGAAAAGATTCAGTGCGAATTGCTGGTAAAGATATATAATGGATATAGTAGAATTTTGCCACTGAGCTCAGTTACCTGTATAGTAGAATATTTCACTATTAAATAATTTCTTGATGAAATGGAGAATTATGTTACGGCATCACTTTAGTACCAAGAAGTTCAAACAAACAACAGCAAAACAAAAAACTTTTTACAGAGTAATAACAGTTTTTTCCCCCCAATCAATAAAGACACTTCAAGTAAAGTTTATAAGTAAAAATATAGTTAACATATAGGGCACAACAAGTTATCCACCTTCCAGGCTTTTAGCATTGATATTTTTCATGTTGCATTAATGCTTTATAATGTTTTTATAATATAAAGAGGAGAGAGAAGTGAGGTACGGAGGAGGTGGTGGGGAAGTGAGAGACAGAATTTAAATTCTATTTATCAATTAAATGAGGGAATCAATTAATGAGAGAATGATTATTCATTTGCGTCTGTGAAGCAGCCCTACTTCTCTATTAATTATAATTCTGACAGCCCTTCAGCCCACACAGCAAAATGGCATTGGCTGGAGAGCTTTTTGTCTTTGGCCTCGCCGGGCAGACATTGTCTCTCTGCCCACCACCTACCCTCTTCACCCTCCCCCAGCCTCCTCTCCGATGCCCTGGGACACAGAAAGAGTGGCCCGAGGACTGTGTACCCACTGGCACTTCAACACCAATTACAGGCTCTTCTTCTCCACCGCCCACCACTCACAGCCACACATCGGCACCCCAACCTCCCCCGGCCAGTGCCACAGGTAAGGAATGCACTGAGACAAGGCCCTGACTGCAGAGATCTGTGTATGAAACACACTGGAAACCAAATACATCTGTCCAAATTACAGAGACTGACGTGTCTCCCATTCGGAGGCTCCATCTCATTCAGGACTGTTTAATGATCCCACTCTGTCTAATTCCTTTGCACAAAATCGGAAAACATACAAAAAGCTTGTCAGCCATGAATGCATTGGCGGCATTGTTCATCTGGTCATGTCAAAAGTGAAAGAACTAAGGTCAATTAAGATTCAATGTCTGTTCATTACTTGAAAATCTCCTGTGTAATATTCATGTACTGACACCTAACCTAATTTATTATTTTTAATTATTGCATTGTATTTAATTGTACTTCTAGTGCTGTACACTTTTTTATAAGTGAAGGTGGACACTTTGCACTGCTCTGTAAAGGCTAGGCAGACACATTAATGGACAGCTAACTTAGTGAGTTGATTCCAGTCCTATATATAGTATAAGGACCAAGACTAAAGCCCCTGTCTGTACTGAATGGGGTATCTCTTCTGCATCATTGTCTGTCCTATGGCATACTTTCAGACTAATCTAGTAGTATAAATGAGGAGCTGATGCTATATTTCACATGGACAAACTGTATAAAGTTAATTTAGATGTTGTATACAGATTAAATTATATTAAGCGAAGGAAAACATACTTAGCTTTTATATGAACTCCCATTTTAAATTAATTTTTAAAAATCACTATTTAACCTATACTATATTCCATTGGATATATGTACATATTGCAAATATTTGTTTGTTTGTTTATTTAAATAAGTATGTATTTAGCTGTTACGTTATAAAGTAATTAAGTTACTAAAAAGTGAACTAAATATATCCAAATACAAGACCGATTTGCATATATTTATTTAATTTAAAATTAGAATAAGTTACAAATTAAAGGTGCCTCCTATCTAATGCCAAGTCAATGTTTGATATATTTAAGAAATCTACATTGAAGATTAATATTTTTCCTTTGTACTACAAGTATTTTTTCCCATAAACCCTAATAATTATAATCAAACATTAACTGAACTAATATATATATATATTTATATATAAAATAAAAACAAGCAGACGCAGTTGCCAAGGTAGGATGCTATTAATATCAACACGCGGAATTAAATCAATACGTCAAAGAAACAGCAAGACTACCTAACCTCCACAAGATGGCGGCGTTGTGAGATTCTCTGAACAGCCTTTTATAGTCTTATTTTTTCATTTATGACAATGAAAAAATGATCAGTTTAACGACATATAACCAAGCCAAATTAATCATCTTTCCTGAACCAGGCTCACCTTTGCAAATGTATTATATTTATAAAAACAAGAAATATTACGAAATGTTCTTAAATATTCTAAGCGATGACAATTATTTTCTTTATAGATTTCAACGAGTCCGTCAACGGTACATCGGTGTTCAAACATAAATGTTTAGCATTATATTAGTAGAGGCAAAAAAACAAACAAAAAAACAAAACTATTCATTGCTCTCATTATATAACTATACCAGCTGTTCAGTTTGTGTTTAATTGACTAGTTTGTGTTTTATTTATAGCAATTCGTTGATTAAAAATGTAACTCATAATCACAGAGGAAAATCCGAATAAACCTCGAATTTCAATTAAAAATGAGCAGCAAAATGAATCCGAGAGGAATGAAAGTTACGACGCTGACTTAGAAGCATTGTCTGAAGAAAGAACACATGTACATCAATAGGTGTACTGTTAGTACAGTGGTCTCCTGTGGGTCATTCTCTGAACTGCCTGCACCTCGACTATATTTCATACACTGACTGGTACATGCTTCCACTGCAACAAAGGGAAGAAATCCGGTGGTACATCAGCTTATCAGATTTATCATTGTTCAGACGCCAAAGTTTTACGTTAAACCCATTTCCCGTTCTCTAGTTTTGAGTAAGAAAAAAAAGAAATTCCCATGAAACACGCGATTTTGTTAGCTTCTTACCTGTTTTTCTAAACATTCCTTGGCTGACAAAGAGGGTTTAGGTGATGGTGCCCTGTCACATACGCATCCTTCCAACAGGTATAATCCTGAGGGCCGCGAGCTGGAGTCGTTCTCAAAATAAAACAACATATTCTGCAGCAAAGCAAACCACTTGGTATGCCATTTGGTGTTGTCTGAGCTTTTTTTGCTCAAAGAACCTCGTCTCGTGCCATCCTTCTTTGCTAAAATACCCAGGTAGGTGACATGGCCATCATTAAGCCGCATTCCTTTCTGCATGTTTGTTCCGAAACCACTGGGGACAATAGCTTGTTGATCCTTACATCTTCTCAGCGCCAGACCCCCAAGCGAACATGCACTTTTTTGATTAGCAGAGAACTATAGCCCAGTATGCCCATTCGTTGCAATCACGCTGATGTCAGTAAAAAAAAGAAAGGAGAGGAAACGCGAAAAGAAAATCTGGCACCCGAAAGAGTCTGGCATTCAAAATATTTCTATTGAACTATTAAGATCCAATTGCCATATTTACAGAGAAAAACACATCGTGAAATAAATCCTAATATAGAATTTAACTTGAAGAGAATTGTGCACTAGGTGGTTTGTCGCGGTCGCACGTGAAAATATATAGAATCCAGAGCTTGCAGTATCGAGTGGCGCTAACGAGTCATGTGACAAGTCCTTTTTAAAGCACATTTCGGAACCTTGCGGAAACCACAACGGCAAAGACCACGGGTTGAAATGCGATTGTCTTCCTTACATTTCCGTGTAACTTTTTTTTCTTTGTTAAATATGTAAAAATGTGAAAGGTAGGGCTAGTAGTATAACTGGTGTCAAGGGATACCCCTCGTACGTTTTAGTTCATCACCATCGAATTCCTGGTTTGAGATAAACTTTAAATTTACTGCGTGGAGCACAATTCACTGATTTTTATTATCATAAACAGAGTGAGACAACTACACATATACACACACACACACACACACACACACACACACACACACGCACACACATATCTATGCACACAGACTCAGATACACAGACAGACATGCGCAGACTCG
>JAOVYW010003788.1:0-13728 GCA_025775045.1 Hiodon tergisus | reverse complement strand
GAAGCTCCCGGCGCACAGTTTTTGTGCCGATGTTAATGCCAGAGGAGGTTTGGAACTCTGCAGTTATTGAGTCAGCAGAGCGTTGGCGAATCGTCGAAAACCATGAGTGAGTCGCCGAAAAGCTATTTTAAAATAAATATGTTCACATAGTCATATTTTATTTGTAAAAATGTATTTGTTTAAACAATAGAAACATAAGCATTGTCTGACTTCTGCTGGTTGAATATATACCATATATTCTTGATATTATTTGTTTTTCAAAATTATTGACAATTTTTGTGTCATTCACATTGACATTGACAGAAGTAATGAACAGAACAACGTGATTTTAGAGGACTACTTAAAACCAAGATTCCATTGCTCAACAGAGTGCAGAGGGCTTTCGCACTATACAAAACCTAAGGGTAATAAATCAAAAGTAAACCCAAAATAGTCTGAAGTGTATTGACCCCAACACTACTTTACCGCCCGACGTCCCTGTGGGTGGCTGTATTACGTATAACGCAAATCTCTAGCAGTATGAGGGAGATGCTACTTTTGCTGATGTCACTCATGGATCCCTTTATTTATATTGTGGAAATAAGACAAAAACTGGAACAAGAAAACAAATAACATGCAAGGATAGAGGGATTCTGGATACACGCACACGCATATCACAGGATGCAAGATAATCAGTTTCGGTCCTTCCTCACTTGAGCCCCGAGCTGACGGTAAGCACTGTGAGATTACTGCTCCTTTTCCGCCTCTGACCTCTGGGCGATGCAAGTGGGCGCCTGTTCTTCCATCCTCCCACTGGAGGTTCCACTCGGGGGCGTCGTTGGAGGGGCAAGTTTGGCCCTGCTCTTACCCCTGGGGTGCATTCAGGGGAAGCAGAGCCAGTGAATAACTTTGCTAACATCAGGTTAGATTGAATTGGCCAGTTCTGCAAACAGTGCACATTGGTACCACTGGTAGCTTCTTACACTAAGTCCGTCACTGTGAACGCGGATTTACACTGATCAGCAAGGGTGCGTTTACGATCGTGCCTCTGCCGGTTGACTGCTCTGCTCTCCCCACTGGCTGACAGCCCCTGCTCAGACATTGATGTCGCTCCCTGGAGTCGAAGACAAGAGTACGATTGGCTCCTTGAGCTGGGGACTTCTGTCTTTAGCTCAACGAGCCGATCGCATATCTTATCAGAGTTGGTGCTTCATGCACCGCAGTGAATGGATGGATTCCCAGTCAGCCGAAACACATTGGTTACACAGGCACAGTCTCTCTCTACACCGACGTACAGCTCTGCTCCGGGCGAAGGCTGTCGCACGTTTCAAGTGGAGAACTCTCATTGCACTTCACTGGCGGTAATTACAGACATTCAACCAGGGATCACCTGAAGTGCAGTGATGTTAATCACCTGGAGACGCGGAAAGCTACAGTGTCGCTTGTGTCTAGTGAAGCGCTCCTGTCCGCCACCCAGGAACATTCACATCTGCTGCACGCCAACGCGAAAAAAAGAATGTTATACCGATCACAAAGGAGAAAAGTTTTTTCCATTTTCTAAAATTGAGTACGATTCCAAACAGTGATTAAACTAATCAAAAATATATTTAGATAATGTGCATGTTTGTATGTTTATCATTTCAAGAGAATTATGTTTTAGCACAGAGACTTTGTTCATTAGTTTACACACAGGCTTCCAAGAACATACATTCATGCATCGCTAACCTCATACAAACACACACACACATACACGCATACACTAAGTGGCCACATTATTAGGTACAACCCCCATTCTGTGAAATGGACTGTGTCGTCAGGGACAGAATAATGTGTTCAGACTAAAGTGGGTAGGCAGATACCACTGGCATGTGCTTTGTGTTAAATTCAGAGGTATTTCAGTTAATTCAGAAAGGATTTATGAAGGTAGTTGGTGCCAGAAAGAATATTCCGGAAAAGAGCAACCGTGCTGGGTTTTGCACACAAGACAGTATTTTCCGGTATATCAGGAATGGTTTGCCACCCTAAAAACATCCGTGCGGTCAGAAACAGCCTGTTGATGAAAATAGGCCAATGGTGAAAATAACAGCGGGTAAAGAGGTATATCCCACAACACATTTTGTTACAGAACAATTATTTGAATCATTTATGCCTTACGTCCAATATATATACAAATAGGTCATGTTAAAGAAACCCTTTGATAGATAGCTTTAGTGTTTGCAGAACTCCTTCCCTTGTCCCTGCCCTCCATCATTAACTTGGCAGGTGTGACCCTCCATGTAATAGCAGTTCACCTCTTTTAGATGCCAAACAGTGTGTCATCCAGCTGAGACAGAAAGTGCTCTGGCCCTTCATTTCAGCCCGTGTCACCGAACATGCAGAGGACGACAGACAGCATTGGTTTCATCAGAGTAATCCCGTTAAAAATGGGCCCGGAGGTCAAACGGGCTGTTTCAGTTGTCAGCAGATTTTCATACTTGAAAGAGAGGCTTAAACCTTTTCCATTAGTAATTTGTAATGTCTAATTTAAATATGTTTTAGTTTGATCTTAGGAAAACAGCAGTTTTAATTTAAGTTAGACATAAAAAAAATTTTTTTTAACTAATATGCACCAATTTCTGTCTACCTTTTTTTTACTTATTTTCTATAACCTTTGTTTGAAACGTATTGAATATATGCAATACAATTCACAATTTAGTTGCTTAGCAGACACTTTAATCCAAAGCGACTTAAAATTTCTACATCCATCCACTTGTACAGCTGGATAAGTACCTTGCTCAAGGATACAACAGCTGGGGTGGGACTTGAACTGGTAACCTTTCGGTAACAAGCCTGTCACCAGAACACCACCAGCTGTCCCCATGAATAAAAAAATGATAGTTCTCAGTCAATCATCTAATAACCTTGCCTTAAGCATCTGGGATAAATTTAGGTCATTTCAGCCCTGGCCACAAACCGACACTCAGCTAATAGCCAATCATGGTTGTGCGTGTTCGCGTGTCTGCGGTTACAAGGTACAAGGAAGTGATGCGTTTCTTGTCCGCTGTGTATGGACCGAGCCTGACAGTGTTTTGTCAGATGACCCCCTCAGATTTCTCACATTCAGACTGCCGGGTAACAATACAGCAGGCATCACTCTCCTGCCCATGTGACCCCTTCAACCAGGTCAGCTGACGTGCTCTAACTTCCACAGGAGTTCCACTGGAGTCAGTGCTGGGCCCCACTGTTGCTGTCGCCATTCACAATCACTCGGTTATGTTAGAAGCTCTGATTGTTTCCTCTCCCACCGCTAAGACAATGACGACACTGAGACCCTCCCCTTCTTTTCATCCTTTGACTCAGAGGTCTTTTTTCAATGGATATCATCTGGCCTGGATGATCGCGCGCTGCCTAATAACGCAGCCCGTCAAACGCACTGTGTGTCTCACTCACTCACTCACTCTGATTACCAGCTCTCCGTTACCTCAGGAGGATTCGTCCTTCCTGTGTCCACCTCCTCGGAGAAGATCCGTGTCACCATACATGCCTTTTACAGAGAACGTCACTGTGGCATGCAGCCTAGGATCCCGCCTTCAGGAAGCTCTGGGACATTTCCGGTGTGGCCGTGACTGACAGGCAAGCCGCAAGGCCACACCCACAGCCAGGACCCCATTTATTGACCGCAGCCCACTCCGGTGCTTGTATTTAAAGAAGGATTTTACAACAAAGGACAGAGAGAGGTTACAGACGGAAAACAGCTTCATATAGACTTTTCCCTTCATCATTCTAAACATGTACACCTGTGTAACATCTTCAAAGCTTCAGTATAAGCAGGGTTCAGTCGAATGGCTGCTCCTCCACATCAGTGTCTCAAGTTCTTTACACCTTTTTTTTCTCTCCAAGCTTTGAGAACTCATGATGAAACGGTGGTCACCCACCACCTACTGACGCAGACTGAAAACGCAGGTGTCCGGACTGTCCGACTTTGAACTCTGTTCAAAACGTGGTTCCCTGATGTTATATTTTGCCTTTAAGCCCTGGAGGACGGGAGATTCACGTCGCTCAGAGCGTGCTTCTATCAGAAAAAAAAAGTATTTATTTACTTGGATTTAAAAGCAGAAATATACCACAAATTTATTTTATATTGATTTTCTTTTTTCTTTTCTTTTTCAAATAGAATAAAAGATAACCATGCCTAATCTAGTCACCACGAATGAATATCATTTTAAATAAATTGCAGATCACACTGAAGATTCAGGACACATACAGAGTTACAGCCATAAACTTTACATGTCTAATCTAAAAGTAACCTGACAAAGCTAAATTAATGGGAAAAGACAGCTATCACATTTTTCCCAGCAGGTGTCACTGTAGTGTAGCAGAGATTCCTGTGTTCTAAACAACAAAGTGATATACATGATCGTTTTTTTTCTTTTTTCTTTTTCTGCGTAAAAACAGCTTGTGGATTGAAGAGGCCGACGGAGGCTGACACAACCTGTCCAGTGTAAAAGACGAGCACCAGTCAGTCAAACGGCGGTGCAACAGCGGTGCTGAAAGCGGCACATCAGAACGCACAATTCACCGCACCTTTTCACAAAACGGGGCATGGCAGCTGACGACCGAACCGAATTCCACTCCCGTCAGCGAAAACCGAGAAGCTGCGGATGCAGTGGGCTAAGGAACACAAACACCAGAGGATTAGAAACACCCCCCACCCCCCACCCCCCCAGTCTGAGGAATCCTCGTTCCTGCAGTTTCTTGCTGTTGGGAGGACCAGGATATGCGGGAAAACCGCAGTGGTTCATCCTGCCCGGGTGCCAACAATGCAGGCCGCCTGCGGTGGTGTCCGGGTGTGGTCTGAGCTTTTGTTGCGCACACCGGGTCCCTTGGTACGAGAGGAGCAATGTCTGATGGCCACAGGACATCTGAACAGTGTTGTCGATCAGGTGCATGCCTTCGTGTCAGCAGTGTTTCCATCCATGAGTGGGTTCTGTCAGCAGGATAACGCTCCGTGCTACAAGGATAGGATTGTCCTTAAAACAAAATGCTCCTAGGAACATTACACTGAATTCTCCCTACTGCTGTGACCTCCCTAGTCACCAGAAAACCAGCAGTGGGCATGGGCCATAATCCCTGTGGCATGCTTTGACACCTTGTTGAGTCCATGGCCTGACAAATTCAGGCTGTTCTGAGGGCCTAAATGGAAGCATAGATACACATACACATAAACACTATCAGCCAATCGCATCGAACATCGGTAGGAGGACGACTGCCGGTTCGGATTAACCCTAGGTCCCCTCGAGGGATCAACCCTTGCTCCTGAAATCTAATGCCAATTACAGCTGAGACACTACAACTACAACTGCTTAGGCGTGGGACTAATTTCATACCAGTTGCAATTAACATTTCTGAGGCCCTCGGATGGGGAGATTAAAATCTAAACTTTAAAAAAAAAACGTATTTATTATTAGTTATTGAGTGAGACTAACTCTGATTGTGAATGAAATATATTTAGTTTTGTTGCAAGGCAGACGGTACTCGGACCTGCTCAAAAGTATTTATTCATCCACCTATATTCAGCCTTTGATATTCAATGCATGGATTAAAATAGGAAACGGAAACTGTACTAAAGGACTGTCAAAATGGTTACGTTAACTTTACCAAACTATTGTGTTGTCAATGCTACTCTGATTACTAATGAGTACATTTATTAGTATTCTGTCAGCACTGGTTGCAGGTAAAATTATTTTATGTGATTTTATTTTTTATTGTTCTGGGTAACCAAGAACGCTTTTTGTTATTTTCGCCCCAAAACGTCAGCAGATAACGTATATTTCTGGTCTATTTTTCAATTTGGAATCGACGACCGTGGTAACGCATCCCAGCTAGTCGCCACGCTTCCCGCCGCCAGACGAGGGGAAAGTGAAAAGGTAGCGCCGTCGTCAAAAATAATACTCAAAAATAATAATAATTATGATTAGAAGATGACAAACAAGGGTAGAGTATTTAAGGCAGTGCTTAGGTTCTACCACATAACGTAGTCTCAGCAGGAATATACTACGGCAGCATACAAAAGCAAAAAATTGTGGTGCGTTAAAAAGAAATGTGGGAAAGTCATGAAGGTGATCTTTCCTGCTTCCTAGGAGCACTCCGCAAAGGGGTTATGACACGTGTGAACAGGTGATAATGTTAGTTTGCCACTGGATAAGGGCTCAAGGCATGCTGGGTGACAACGGATGTATAGTCGGCCCCTTAGAAGACATCAGCCGACTATAACGTAACAACAATGGGGCCATAATTAAATCCCAGCGTCTATGGTTGAAGGGTAATTACTTTTCAAGAGTGAACCCGAAGGACGGAGTTTATTAGAACGCCCTTTGCCGCCTGAAACCACCGTCAACCCTTCCACAGCCGGCCATGTTTGTTCAGTGCTCCGCTTTAGCACTCGTTTACCCACGTAGCATGTGCTGATGTCTTCTCTTGTGAAGGAGAGAGCAACATCCCGGCCCATCTCGTCTCAAACCATGTGAATGATCAGCAAACAAATATATGATGAGTAGGTCTCTGTCTAGAATGACATTATGATGAGTTCCAGTTCAGTTCTACGCTTATTTAATTCCTCAACGTTAAAAATTAGCATGTTTAATAAAGTTTTTTTTTTTTTTTTAAACCAGCGACTAACCTATTTCAAATAAACTGACAAATGGCTTGCGTTTTGGCAGCCAATGAGCTTGCAGAAGCGACGTTAAAACTATGCATTCAAATGTGATTCTTGCAGTAATAACTCCAAAGGGTTATCTCTCACAGTTCAATAATCTAATTAATTAAAAAGTTTTTTCTTCCAAATCGGGAGTCAAGGACTGGAGAGAGAAATTAATTGTTGCCTGGTCATACAACAGGACGTGGCCTTTACAGCACTATACATCTCTTCACGAAGGGAATGGACCAAAATTCATCGAAGGAGGGAAAATAATGTTCAAAACGAGGTCCCTTCAGGAGAGCAAAAAAAAAAAACAACAAAGACAAGATTACCTCCGTTTGAGATTGGCGTTGGTCGAAAATGTCTTTCGGAAAATATGTAAGTGTGTGTGTGCGCGTTTGTGTGTGGGGGGAGGGGGGTTAAAGAAACTTTGGGAGCCCAATAAGGATCATAGTTTTGCATATTTATTGGGCATTTATATGAAACATGCGTTCTCCCTTGGTCAGCTGATTTGCCCTCTATTAACATGTGGCAAGACAAGGAACCAACAATGTATTACAGTCTTATCTTTATAACTTATATTTATGACTAATGACAATAGCCGTTTTTTTACCATTTGTAGTCGTTGTTTTTCTGCCAGTTAATGAAATCAAAAACATGGCTGTCGATTCTTTAACAAGACTGCAAGGCAGCAGATTAGACTGATGACCTCAATGTTTTCAACATTTTCATAAACATTTTCTTTCTCAAAATCTTGCCATTAAAAACCGGTTTTCTTCTTATAATACGTTAGAGAACAGCAATAACGATACTGGTTATTTAATTAAAATATCTACAACTTTGCCTCTGACTATCGCTTTACCACGACAAAACAACCGTAATATCATCCAAAAGACGCAACGAATGTAAGTCTGAGTACCATAGTTACAACCAAATTAATAACTTCACTTCCATAACAAGGACACCCGAAGAAAGACATTTTTACTGCACTCGATTGCGAATGCAGCCTATGGGTGCACCTCTGTAAATTGTTGGTAACTGAACGATCCTAACAACGGTGTGTGCTTTTGTGTCAGGTGTCTGTCGGGTTTTCTAGTCGACTCTGCGTCTGACAGAGCTGTCCTTCAGCACCCGCCCGCCAGCTACATAATAGTCACTTCGCCATTGTGAGAACGATCGCGTTCGTTGAACTGCATGGTAAACGTAAGCTTTTAAAATGTGTCCTTTGTTTTGCTAATTGTCAGGTACCTGGGTGAAGTATATTTGTTTGTAATAATATTGTCAGCTCAATAATGCATTCCATAGTTTAACTTTTGAATAAATAAAAACAACAACATTATCTTACCGAGATGAATCCGTTCCCCCAAAAGACTATTGTCCGGTAGGAAGGGCCATCGTGAACAGAGGGTCTACAAAATAGCGGTGGATCTAAGGCGTTTATTTTGAAGAATCGCTATTGAACGTTATTGTGTATTTTAAGAGGTTAGAATTTCTGCTATAGCTATATTACCCAATTGAATTGGTCTGTGTAATCAATACGAGTGGGGACTTTACATCCGCGCCACCATAAAGTTAATTACACTAGAGAAAAACCAACACAGCAGATGACAGTATTGATGAAGTCCGTCGCCTTCAAGGTTGGCATTATATAGCAAAGATTTATTTTACCAGGTAGGGACACACCGTATTGCTCTGACTATGAACGCTAATAAAAGGAACAAATTATGTTTGTGTTGCATGCGATTCTCAATTGAAGCATTGTGAAATGTTTTCATTTTCGTAGCAAGCTGTTCTTTAGCACAACAGTCGGCTACCCGGAGAGAGGGAGGAGGGAGAGAGAGAGAGAGAGATAAAAATGAATGAAAGTTTGGCGAATGAATGAATGTGCTAATGGGGAAGTGAGAGGGGACATCGAACCGAAGAGCTGCGCGAGCGCGCAGGCGCCCCCCACCCCTGGAAAAAAAATCTCAAGGTGTTCTGTGCAAAGCCGAAGATGGCGACAGACTGAGAGAGGGTCCAGGAGGAGGGAAAACAGGACGATGAGAAGCAAAAACAGCTTGTTACCCCAGAAACGGAAGAAAAAATAAGTAGAAAAACATTGGTCAGGGATGGCAGTTTTTAAGTGACATTAGTTTTTTGTACGTGGCGCTTTTTCAGATTCTGCTAAATGGGCATTGAGGTGCTGTCAGAATTTCGCAACATACTAAAATTGTGGGTGTATAGGGATGATTTTGTTTTTCCTTTTGCAGTGGATCGTTGTGAAAATTAGACGCAGAGGTGGCGGAAGTTTGATTTCTTATTTCAACGCCGAGAAAAAAATGCTGCCCATCACCATGTTGCAAAGGAGGTAGCTAGCTAGGTGACATTGTTTGGGGGAAAAATTGGGAGAGGAGCAAAACCAACCGGAGATTGCCTTTGTCTCCCCCTAAAATATGATCAGGGGTGCTTGGATGTATCGAAGACAAGATGATGCCGTGTTAAAAATCTGTTGTGCACCCAAACAAAACGATAAACCCTGCGCTGATTCTGAGAGGGCACAGAAATGGCGAATGTCTTTGGCATCGCTTTTATTTTTCACCGTCCTTCTCTCTGATCACCTCTGGTTGTGTGCTGGAGTTAAGCTGAGGTCCAAGGATAGGAACAGTCGCAGACCCTGGAGCAACGCCACCGAGGGGGACTATCCAGTACAAAACGAGGGGAAATGTGGTATTTTTCTAAGCAGTTTGACCAAATCCGCTGCTCCGAGCCTTTGTTGCACTGATGCAGAGAACCACCAACATCTGGAGTCAGCCTGCACCGCATTGCACAGGCGAAAAACAGGCTTCGGATCTTCGTTCTCAACTCCATCGTCATTATCGTCACAGTTGTTACTGGCATATTTTAGGAATTTTAGCCTTTCCTTTTGTGATTCGTACACGATCTCTGACTTGTTGTTGGGGATGTCGAACCCGGACAATTTGAATTGCAGTCTTCAGAACATGATTTGGGATTTGGGTAGCAGCGATGGGGAGGACTTGGACGTCTGCGGCGCCTGCATCCAGGCGTACATGAGGCTGGACCAACACGCTCAGGAAAAATATGAGGAGTTCGACTTCCTCTTTCTCAAGTATTTATCAGAGGATTATTCAGTCAGATCACGTACGGAGGACTGTAAGGTAAGGCTGTTACTTGTCGCTGACCCTTAACAGGACACACACACACACACACACAGAATGATAGTCTAACGTACATTTCTGCTGCTGTCCACCAAGAAAGCCAATGATTGTTGAAATGTTTTTGCGTATAAAGAATGAAACACTAATTGCTCATCGGTGTTTTGGCTCAGCGTTTCTATTCTCATTATTTCACTTTGGCGTGTTTTTTGGGCTGTAACACCTTCGTAGTATATTATTAAAATAATGATTCAAAGAGTCCTAACGTAAACACCCACAGCAGTTTTGATCAAACTTTACTCAATATCAAAGATATGTTATTTTTGCGCAGACCTCACTGCTGTGTAATGCTTTGGATGGTTAATATCAATAATAATAATAGTATATTTTGTGTTCAGTTTTACTAAATAGTTATCGGTTCAGAAACTTGCTACATCTCACCAAAAAACTTAAAGAAACATTGTATTAACTGTATCTTCCCAGGTTTTTATCCTGAAATACCTGAGATGCATAAGTTAATTTAATTAGAAGTTCGAGACCGGGTGCATGGCTCGTGTTTAGAATATTGTGGGGTTCTTTGGATGTTGAAAATAAATATCAGTGGTTATTTTTATTCCCATCGACTGGTTGTGGCTCTTCTGTGTCTTTGGAAGAGAGCCAATGCAACAGTTGCAAGAGCGAGTCATTTTCCGTGCCGAAAAAATCTAACGTTCCCTGTATTTTCTGCACCCTGTCTGAACACAAACCAAACACATGCAACGCTTAAAAGCTAAAGAGAGATACCGTTGTGGTACATTTGGAAGCAGTTTATTGCTCGAGGGCCTTGCACATGTCCCTTCAAAAAACATTTGGTTTTTTTCCTCATGATAGCTAATGGACATTATGACTGTTATACATAAGAGCAGGCTAAATATTACTGTAAGTGGATTGGACCAGGCTAAATATTACTGTAAGTGGATTGGACTAGGCTAAATATTACTGAAAGTGGATTGGACCAGGCTTAATATTACTGTAAGTGGAGTGGACTAGGCTAAATATTACTGTAAGTGGATTGGACCAGGCTAAATATAACTGTAAGTGGATTGGACTAGGCTAAATATTACTGTAAGTGGATTGGACCAGGCTTAATATTACTGTATGTGGATTGTAGAAAAGCTACATATCTTATGTTTATATCATGAACAAGATTGAACAGTTATGAAACAGTCTTGTTTGACACAGAAGCGGCCCGGCTAACGCTTTGTAGTTTGTCTTTGACAGGAAGCCGAATCTAGCGATGGGGTGTTCTTGATTTCGAGGTAGACCTCCGGCCCCGCTGGGTTTTTGGTAACTCTGTCGAGCTCCAGGTGATAATAACTGGAGCGACCCAGATCACCCGTCCTACAAGGTCTAAAGTCTTGGGGTGTTGTAGTTGGAGGAATGGCCTGGTCAGTTGCGACCCACCAAGATTTAAATGCATCCCCAGTCAGTTGGCTGTGGCTTCGGTGTGTACAATATAGAAATTTTGTCTTATGGAATAAACATTATTCACAAAATTGCTTGGGTCTAACATATCCACCCCCAAAGAATTGAACAGTTATTATTGTTCCAATTACTGTTATCAACTACAATATCAAATGTCTGTCACTACTGCAGAAAACGACCTCTTGCCACTGTATATTTAAGCTTATTTTATTCTTTATCTTTAAATGACCTTCTGAAAGAAAAATCTGAGACTTGCATTGTCTTCTGCCGCCACTGCATTGTTATTATGGAGTGTCTGAATACTTGTCCGCCACACTGAGAAAAGTATGCCGCCTTAGGCCACCTTAAAGACCACACAGAAACATGGTTCCAGGAGAGAGGCCGCTGTCACTGCTCATCTGCAGTCCAAGCATACATTACCCAAAATGTTGCACACACACACACTCACACACACGCACACACAGACACACACACGCACATATACACACATACACACACACTCACACACAGACACACACCCTCACACACAGACACGCACATATACACACATACACACACACTCACACACAGACACACACACGCACATATACACACACACGCACATATACACACACGCACACACAGACACACACACGCACATATACACACATACGCACACACAGACACACATACACACACACTCACACACAGACACACACACGCACATATACACACACGCACACACACTCACACACAGACACACACACGCACACACAGACACACGCACATATTCACACATACACACACGCTCACACACACTCACACACGCACACACAGACACACACAGACAGACACACGCACATATACACACACGCACACACAGACACACACTCACACACACACAGACACACGCACATATACACACACACGCACACACACACAGACACACGCACACACAGACACACACACGCACATATACACACATACACGCATGCACACACATATACACTCACGCACACACAGACACACACGCACATATACACACACGCTCACACTCACACACACACTCACACACAGACACACACACGCACATATACACACATACACACACTCACACACAGACACACGCACACACATATACACACATACACGCATGCACACACATATACACACACAGACACTCACACACACGCACACACAGACACACACACGCACATATACACACATACACACATGCACACACATATACACACAGACACACACACACACACATACACACGCACACACACTCACACACACATACACGCACACACACACACATATACACACAGACACACACATATACACACATACACGCACACACACCACACGCACACACACACTCACACATATACAGACATACACGCAAGCACACACATATACACACAGACACACACACACATATACACACATACACGCACACACACCACACGCACACACACACTCACACACACCCGCGGCTGTTAAAAAGGACCCCAGGCCAGAAATTAACCAAATGGGAAGCTGGCAGTTTGAATAATAAAAATGTTGGAATATTTTTTTTTGTGTGGCCTCAGTCTGTCGTCCAATCACGTACAGGAAAGCCGTTGTGGAGGAACAATGGGAAAAGAGGCAGGCTCAAGGTCAGGACGTATCACTGTCATTGAAGTTCATGTAACAACTTCCTAAAGGCGCAGAGTGTGAAATAATGTAAAATCGTATTGATTTTCAACTTTGACATCACAGGCCGCTTAAACCCTTGGCTGCTTTCCCCGCAGTTGTGAAACACGTTTTGTTTTCATCAGGACACAAATGCGAGCCAGACAAGCAGCATGATCAAAGCAAAGGGCGATTTTAGGCATTGTCTGCCACCCAGACGGCCCATTCACACGCAAGAGCGCCCAGTGGAGATCCGTTTGCGGTGCGGAGTCAGGTGAAGGGTTGACCCAGGGTGCCGGCCTGGACGTTTGCCTTGTTGAACTTTTGCCGTTCCCCCAGGGGTGAATCCAGCGTGCCACTGCTGCCTATGGACAGCCATCCCTGGGCTCTGCAGATCTCGCTCGCACTGTGTATCCGTGTCTTTTCCTTATTATCGTGGCAAGAATTCATTATCCTGCAAAAGTATTTAGTATTTATATAGGCTTGTCACATTATGCAATACAGCTGCCCAACGTCTCATTTCTGCTCTGTTAGTTTCATGTTATTACTTTTTTATATGGTTCTCTGGTTTTTATAGGCAATAAGTCAGCATTTGGACTCAGCATGCCGTTTATAATAAGCAGTTTGAATTGCAGTCAGTGTTATCTAGTTGTATGATTAATGGTTTGGTAAAATATAAACTTAAAAGCAAATTCATTCATTCCTTCATTTTCCTTAAGCAGGTGAGGTCTCATTGTGAGGTTCGCAGTGGATATATATGCGGGGGGGGGGGGGGGGGGGGGAAATGTAAATTTAAAAATA
>JAOVYW010003786.1:2079-13730 GCA_025775045.1 Hiodon tergisus | reverse complement strand
CTTTTAACATTACATATGGCACCATTAAAAGCACTTGTCTGAAAGAACCTAAATTCATCCACACATAAGGCAAGTAGATATTGAATGAATTTCCATGGAGGAACTGCGACGCTCCAAAAATGTCTCTGTTTAACTTGTGTTTTGATTAGTGTCACGCATATAATATAGTCTCTATCAGACTAATGCAATTTTAAAATCTTAAATGCATAAATTCACTAAATATCATAGATGCAAATATTATAAACAACACCTTCTTCTCTAAGCCTCTAAGGACGCTCGATGAATAATTGCAGGTTCGGCCCCCATAACATATGCACATTCTCATGACTTTATGGCACCCATTTAGCTTCCAAATTAGCAACAATCCAACTCAGAACTAACAGTCTAAGCGTTCCTTCTGCTTTAGGCACACGCTCGTACGATTGCTGCGGCACCTGCCACAGATTAATAGCCTCTGCAGTCGTGCATTCGGGTACTGCGAGCCTGGTGAAGAAACTCCGCACAACAGAATACGTGGAAACTCGGCGGATCCGAGGTCCGGGGGGGACGGTGCAGTCACGCTCGGTGTCGTCACTTTGACACCTGTGTGGGATACTGCGGCTAAAGCCCAGCCAGTCAAGAAATAAACTCTGTGTTGACGTGCTTTACTCCAAAAGAATGTGTTTTTCACCACAAGACATGCTCTGGATACGCATTCATCCTAATGACAACCTTTTTCAGGGTGCAAATCTGGCATTAGCTCCCATTGCGCGTGAGATATTCCCCGATCGCAGACGTTCTGCATTAATAGCTGTCCTTTTATTTTTAAAAAACAAAAACAAATAAATAAACATGCAATGTTTCTGAATACATAAATGTACAAGCACATTCATTGTTCAATCAGTTGACTCCGGTAGGCAAGTACGTAAAGGGCACACTGCTTGAAGTGTTTATCTGGCTCAGGCAGATATGAGGAGCTGACAGGGCCGTCCCTCCCTGTGACAGATGCAAGTCAGCGGAGAGGCCAATATGAGACACTCCGCATGGCTGACTGCACATTAGACCTGTCGCCTCAAACCGCCTCACTGACAGGCAGGTGACATAGCAATATTGGACCCAAATCACTTATCTGAATACATTGCCTCACAGCCAGATAACCACAGCTAACAGCCCGGTCATCAGACGCTGCTCCTGCTCTACGATTTGGGTTTGGGGCGCCACTCTACTCGGCACAAAGCGGGCCTTGATTTCATGCATCTTCTCACCTCCGCACCTCCACTCGCTCGGATTACATCTTGACTACCTCGGTGGGGGGGTGAAATCAAAAGGAATTGCTGGAAACATCAGGAATAATTATCCCAGAGGAAGACTTTTATTTGGGAATATGTATCCTGAAGTCTAAATCGTTGTTTCTCTTTAAGAGATTAAGACTGTTTTTCAGGGGCTCAGCTGCCAGAGAGCTGGGATGGGAAGGTGACCTGCTAAAAAAGATCACAATGTGTGGGTTTACTGGGGCGCAGGGTTGGGGACACGGCGGAGAGGGGCAGGGGTGGGGGGGGGGCGAAGAGAACGGTAGGGTTGAGATAATCCAGCGACAGGGGGCTCGTTCACTGAAGCTTGAGGACACAGGGAGAGAATTTTGCCCTGGCAAATCTTCTATGGACCGCTTTTGAAATAATGCCTCTTATTGTAACACATTTTATGCATAGTCCCTGTCTACAGCCAGACTAAGATCCTGGATCTCCTGTTTATGCTGGCAGAGAAGTACAAATATATGAATTGACTGAAAAGAACACTGTATAATATTAGATGAAAGATGAAAATAAAAATAAACATTCAAAATCAAAATTACTAATCCAAAATATCTCTCAAACGAGAACTTCACAAAGACGGCAGAGAAAAAGATTCAGAACACCCCACCCCCAGACACCCACACACACCACTTGAAAGTTGAAAAACCTCGGTAAACACAAAAGTCTGCAAAGACTGTGAATATCTACTGTCAGTGGAAAGAAGATTTTAGAGAGTTTTACCTTTGTTTCTAATACCTACCTTTGTTTTGTAATAGCATAACAGGAGCAAATGCATGTTAATCTTCCATATAAACACACTACATTAGAAACACATTATAGGGCAAAATCATATTTTCCGAGAGTACTTTTGAAAACTGTTTTAACGGTTAAAATGTTAACTGAAATTCCTTTGTTATTGATGGCTATATGGATAGATGGATGGATGGCTGTATTTAATATTAGAATAAAAGAAACACTTTGCCCACAACCATTGAGAAAGGTTAAAGAGCATCAGAATTGCATTTGAATTCAAACTAGATTCAAATTGAAATACTAGATGCGTAACACGAACTAGGTTTTTTGTTTTTTTTAGTAGTTTAGTAGTTTTTTATGCATTTTAAAGAATCTACTACAGCAGTAATTTAATAGCAATTAATGGCATGTATTTAAAAAATGTCTCAATCAATTCTTCAATTCTACAGCCAAACGTTCTAAAACGTGCCCAGGTCTCTGTCTGTCAGTTAGCTTCTGTATTAGCACAGCTCATCCGTACATTCTAAAATGTGCCCAGGTCTCTGTGTCAGTTATCTTCTGTGTTAGCACAGGTCATTTGTACATTATAAAATGTGCCCGGGTCTCTGTGTCAGTTAGCTTCTGTGTTAGCACAGCTCATCCGTACGTTCTAAAATGTGCCCAGATCTCTGTGTCAGTTAGCTTCTGTGTTAGCACAGGTCATTTGTACGTTCTAAAATGTGCCCAGATCTCTGTCTGTCAGTTAGCTTCTGTGTTAGTACAGGTCATCCGTACGTTCTAAAATGTGCCCAGGTATCTGTCTGTCAGTTAGCTTCTGTGTTAGCACAGGTCATCCGTACGTTTTAAAATGTGCCCAGATCTCTGTGTCAGTTAGCTTCTGTGTTAGCACAGGTCATTTGTACGTTCTAAAATGTGCCCAGATCTTTGTCTGTCAGTTAGCTTCTGTGTTAGCACAGCTCATCCGTGGCCATGTTTCCACATGGATTTCTTCCACTGACCCAGCTTAAGGAAGCTTAAGGAAGCTTTGGGAAGGAAGGAAGCTTTAGGAAGGAAGGAAGGAAGGAAGGAAGGAAGGAAGGAAGGAAGGAAGGAAGGAAGGAAGATATTAGGAAAACAAATAAAAAATAGAGTCATTAACATATTTTTTTTAAAGAAGAAAAATTATATATAAGAAAAGAAAAGAAATATACTATCTAAGAAATGAAATATTCATAGTTTCTACCACCACATCCCTAACCCCTCTATCTCACTTTTGCAGACATACAAATACACAGACACGTGGCACTCTAGGATAAGGAGAAATGCTGACAGTTGGTGGGAAGGCATTAATGATATCGCCGTAATTCACTGATTTCTTACAAAATCACTCATAATCTGTGAAAAGAAGAACATTCTCAACGGATGCAGACTCTAAAGACTTGCATATTTTCACATGCATGTGCAGTCACACACCGGGTCTGCATCCACGTCACAGCAGGAAAAATATGTTTTCTGAAAATGCATGCTAAGCTTCAGGGAAACTTCTGGTTGGGTGGATCATTAACCAATATGCCTGTGTGTGTGTGTGTGTGAGTGAGTGAATGAGTGAGTGAGTGAAGGAGTGACTGTATGTGTGTGTGTGAGTGACTGTGTGTGTGTGAGTGAGTGAGTGAGCGAGTGTCTGTGTGTGAGTGAAGGAGTGACTGTGTGTGTGTGAGTGAGTGACTGTGTGTGTGTGAGTGAGTGAGTGAGTGAGTGAGTGAAGGAGTGACTGTATGTGTGTGAGTGAGTGAGTGAGTGACTGTGTGTGTGTGAGTGAGTGAGTGAGCGAGTGTCAGTGTGTGAGTGGGTGAGTGAGCGAGTGTCAGTGTGTGAGTGAAGGAGTGACTGTGTGATTTTTATTTTGTATCCCTTCAAAGCCCAGGGAGCCACATACAAGGTGTTGCAGCACCACTCATCTCACAACTCCACAACAAGGGAAACATCCAAGCAGCTAATCAAGCATTCTATTGCAATGGACGTTGTCCGTTTCATTCACTAAAATGGATAAGTAAACATTCTGAAATGCTTTCAGAGCCTCAGACTATTCCAGGAGGGAAATGGCCAATCACACACCAACATTGATTTGGATGGCTAAACCCCATATGGCCGTTTCCCCGATGCTCATCGGATCCTTGGGGAATAGCCTCCCAGGGCACACACCATGGTTCCCTCGATGGCTTCTCCCAGTCACAACGGGGAAGCAAGCATGGTAAGGATGTTTATCCTCCTTCATCAAATTAAACAGCCTATCGCATGCTTAATTGTTTATGAAAGGTTTTAAAAGTCAGATGCGTAATTCATCTTTATTGTCGCGAGGTTTCTGCTGCTCTAATTAGGAAACGCACTCGCTCGTTTTGCCTGGCGGATGGGGAAAATTCTGTCCCCTGTATCCTCTCCTTGTCCTCAGCACCCTCCGACAGGCACCAGAACCTCGGGTCCTGCAGGACAGATCTGCACATATATATAATTACATTTTTATGGCTTATTGTTTATAATAAACTTTTTTATACACACTATGGATGCTTCCTTGAAAACAGGAATAGAGACTGTCATGCCTGCAATAATTTTAGCAACAGTGTTCCATTGAGACTTCTCGCATTATCAAAGCAGCAGATGTGAGATATGAACATGTGCTCAGGCAACTTGAAAGGACTTAATCTCAACTCCAAAAAAGGATAGTGCCATCCTTGTGATAGTGTAAGGCAGTAACCCAGGAGGAGGACATGATTCAAACCCCTCTGGTGCCCTCATCTTCATTTGCCAAACGGGGCCCAAGAGAGACTTTGTCGCATTATAAAAAAATTGACACAGCAACCCATTTCTACACATAAAAAAGATACTTGAGTATTAATATTTAATTCCTGGCATGCTTATTTGCATTTACAAAAGTTAATCTGAGTGCCTTTGATGTTTCATTCTGTCCCATGAGAGAGGGGGGGGGGGGGAAGAGAGAGAGAGAGAGAGAGAGAGAGAGAGAGGGAGAGATGGCTTAGTCAGCCTTTCCTGCTCACCATTCAGAAGGGGCTTTTCACACCAGCGACACGGCTGTCCCATCTGCTGGGGAGCTACCCGTTTGGGTTTAATTCCCAGCAACAGACAGATGCAACACTCCCCTCTCCCCGAAATACACCCAATCACTCCCAACCCTCGGATATCTATAATGAAAACATAGCAGCATGCTTTTAACCATCTGCAATATAATTAAAACAGTAATCTCGCAGCCTGGCCATCTTAAATAAGAAATGAAAAAACTGACTTCTAAAGGCTTTAACAACCTGGTTGATGAATAAGATTTTTTTCTCTCCCCTATAACAGAAACAAGTATCTCTGAAGGCCTTTCTTTCATTTCAATAAAGCCATCCATAGCAGAACTCAGAACAAAGCTGAGGCATGTGATCCTACAGTGACAGGACACGGCCAGCTTGCGTATCCAGGGCTTCCCTGAGAGCAGCTGCCCAAGAGGAGTCCTGTCTCCGGAGTTCTGCTGCTGGCTTCCTTAGTTCGTACGCTGAAAAGCCTTTGTGTGGCTACGCCGCACGTCAACCTTGATGCCTCGCCGGGTTTTTTACACTGCGGAACACTGTTGTGTATGTCATGGAAGACTGCCGCTGGGCTCTAGCTTATGTACATTGCCCACACCAACTGGATTTGCAGATTTCAGGTGCAATCTAATACTGAAGGCTTACAAAACCATTGACACGCACAACATGGTCTATGTGTCCCAGACAGTGTGGGATAATCCAGAAAGGCAAAAATTCATGTTTACTCCTTTGTTAAACAGGAAAACAAAGGCTGGGACAGAAACCAAAACTTGATAATCACATGTAATAAAATTCTATTTTACATTTAATAGCACTGTCTTCCTTTTGTTTGTTGTCATTGTTTGTTGTTTAATCATGAAAAGAAAAAAAACTATTAAAGTAATTTAAAGTGTGATTAGTGGGTTTTCAAAGTTGTAATTCCCTCACTGCCAAAGTCACACTAAAGCATGTCACATAAAAATGAGGGGATTATTTCAGCCACTCCTGTTGCTGATAGGTGTATAAAATCGAGCACACAGCCATGCAATCTCCATAGAGGAACACTGGCAGTAGAATGGCCCATACTGAAGAGCCCGGGGACTTCCACCTTTCCAACAAATCAATCAGTTAGATCAGTCATCATTGTGAAGTGGAAATATCTCGGAGCAACAACAGCTCAGCCACATAGTGGTAGGCCAGGAAAGCTCACAGAAGGGGACCGTGGAGTGCTGTAGTGTCTGGCGGTTGCAACACACACTACCGAGTTCCAAGTTGCCTTTGGAAGCAATGTAAGCATGAGAGATTCATCATATGGGTTTCCATAGGCAAGCAGCCGCGCACATGCCTATGATCACCATGTGCAATTCCAAGCATCGGCTGGAGTGGTGTGAAGCTCACTGCCAATGGACTCTGGAGCAGTGGAAACATTCTCTCTGGAGTAACAAATCAAACTTCCCCATCTGGTAGTCTGTAGGACAATTCTGGGTTTGGCGGATGCAAGGAGAATTCTACCTGCCTAAATGCATAGTGCCAACTGTAAAGTTTGGTGAAGGAGGAATAATGGTCTGGGGATGTTTTCCATGGTATTGGCCAGACTATTTTCAGAGAAGGGAAATCTTAACACTACAGCATATTATGACATTCAATCAATTAATCAATATCGTTTTTATAAGGCACTTTTCACGTTTCCATGCCACAAAGACACTCCCTAGGTTGGCAGGAAGAAACCTTGAGAGGAACCCGGCTTAAAGGGGGGGGGGGGGGCGGCATTCTCTTCTGGCTGGCACTAGGAGCTAAAAATAATGCAATACGTATTCTAGGCAATTCTGTGCTTCCAACTTCGTGGCAGCAGGGGAAGGCCGTTTCCTGTTTCAGCATGACAATTGCTCCTTGCACAAAGCAAGGTCCATCCAGAAATATTTTGTTGAGACTGGAGTGGAAGAACTTGACTGGCCTGCTCAGAGCTCAGAACTTAATCCCATCTAACAACTTTTAGAATGTCGACTTTGAGCCAGGCCTAATTGCCCAACATAAGTGCCCGACCTCACTAATACACTTGTGGTTGAATGGAAGCAAGTCCCAGAAGCCTTGTTCTAACCCGGAAGAGTGGAGGCATGTTAATGCCCATGATTTTGGAATGAGATGTTTGCGTGCAGGTGCCTGCATACGTTTTATGTACAATAATACAGACTTTTTGAAATATATCAACTTCACTTTCTGATTGATGTAAATTTTCGACATGAAAATGTTATAATGTTCTGACAAATGACTCACTATTTTACCACTTGACTTCATATAAAAATCCAGGCATGAAAAAGTAAATAAACAAGTGCATAAAGTTTGTATATTGGAAAACTGTCATGAAGTATGCTCCATTTCAAGTCCTGATTGAAAGCCACTCTTCTTAGGTGGCCGACTTCTGCCTGCTCGTGGATCACGCAAAGTGGACGTTCCGCCGGTTGTCATGTAATGATATTGCCTTTTTGTCGGCCAGCTGGACATGTTCGCCACATAGATCAGAAAAAGGGTCTGGGAGAAATGGCTGCCAGGGCCCTGGGTACTTTAGGTCATGGCAGGCCATTTGTCACCCCGCAGTTCAAACTAATATTCAGTTCAGTGATTGACTCTGCGGTGGCTGGGATGAGACTCAAACTGAGCCAGGCTCTTCTCAGCCAGCTGTGATCATAACCAAACATTCTATGCAATCACGTGAAGCTGGAGAAAGTGTTCACCCTCCAAACAGTCACAAAACAGTTTAAGGAAAAATGCTGGGTCAATGAGGTCATTGTCCAATATGATCCAATATGACCCTCTGTTTTAGGAAATTTGTGTTGCGGTTCTTTTCTACTGGTGTCTACTGAACATGCGACACAAGACATTCTCCTATCTCTTCAGCTGGGAATGCCTTGATTGCTAAATCAGGAAAATGGGGTAGCACCATTCAGTGCCGACACCCAGCCTGGGTCAGTGCGGAATATCCAAAGCAGTGATGTATCTTATTTCACAGATTTCAAATTAGCAATCCACTCATAAGATTCCTTTGTCTTTAGACTTGTAACCTTTGTGAAGGTGATATAAGGTGTGTGTGCACTGCCACAAACCAGCCACTCTCATTAAGCTTGCCTCTGAGCTGTTGTGACGACCTAGTCCTGACATGCATCACATCTAATCACGTCACTTTCCATTGAAAGGATGAATAATAAACGAAAAGGCATTGCACGTCCTGACCCAGTTTTATGTTTCACTTACGCACAAATGAAATCCGTTTCAGTCATAAAAACCCGCCACGCAAACAAGACAACGTCGCGTTTTACGGCACAGTCATGGACGTTACAGTCGAACTGAGCAATAGAGGGCAGGCAGGAGAGCAGGGAAGTGGAGAAGGAAACAAACGAACAGGCTGTAAATGATGATATTTCAGCAGACACTTAGCTGGATCTACAGAAAATGTTTATGTGGAGGTGACTTCACCCAGTGATCCCGTCAGTCGCAAACAGCGCTGAAAGGGAGACCACGCCCAGAAACGGCCGCAATGCAATATCACAATCTAATGGTGCGCATCCGATTGTTATTCTCGCTCTGCCGTGAAACCATTACTCACAGGGCAAACACAGATCAGGTCTCCATCGCCACACACAGAGCAGGGAAATGTCCCAGTCGCGTAGACGGCGGCCGTCCAACAGCGCCACCCCCGTGCTGCGAATTAGGGATCCTCTGAAAGCCGGCGTGCGGTATCTCGTCTAAGAGCTGATAAAACGTACTTAACAAACAGGCCGGCGGGACGGTTGGGCCAACCATCAATCACACCGACGAGACGCACTCGCGGTCCCTGCCAACCCCATACATCACAGGACTCCGGCCAAATGAGGCAATCGTTCAGAATTATTTGCATATAAACTAATGAAATATTGCAAAGCACTACTAGGTTGCATGTTAATTTCAAAAGGAATGCACAATTTACTGATTAATGTTTCATTCGTATTTATACTTGTTGAGGAAGGTGAGGGGGGTTGTTCTTTAAGTGCAGGTTTAAAGGAAAACGGGGCAGAGGGGAAGGAGTATTGTGGGAGAGGTTTTGGTGAGAAGGTCTTGTTGAAAACTGGTGGGGATTTCTCTTCATAAGTAATTGTTTGAAACTAAATTAGTTTAACACAGATATTTGTTTTAATCTGGTCACAATGCTTCATAAAAATCTGCCTCACTGCACATAGACAAGACAAAATTGTCAGAAAAATCTGATTTAAATATATAAAAAAAATAATTAAAAAGCTATACAAGTATACACCTTCTATGGAGATATTAATACTAACATACAATATAATGAAATACTCAATCCGAATTACACCGGCATACAAGACTCTGACCAACACCACCAATCACCTCCGTGTGTCGTACACAGAAGGTTATTGCTTTCCAGGTCACAGACAGACAGACAGACAGACAGACAGACAGACAGACACACACACACACTCCACTGCCCAGACAATAAGCTACCACCACAGGAAGGTCCACTGCCCCTGGGTCGAAGGTGCTCTTGGAATCCATAGGAGAAGATAAGATTGCGATCAGACTGTATATTTACCCTGCTACCCCACACCTGAGGCACAGTTACCATGAACCTTTACCTAGGAAACAGCGTACCCTAGCAACCGTTCCTGAGAGAGAAGGAACTGGCCTGTTTGTTGTTAAATATATTGAACAGACATCATTTAATGCATGACATCAAGCTAATTAGACATTTTTTCTGTACTCACATCTAGTAAACTGTATCATATATTGTACTATTCTTTGATACTAGATTAATTGTGTGATCTTTTATCTTGGTTGTAAATGTTACTTAATGTGTTCCCATTAATCAACAGCTTGAGTTTCTAAACACAACGGCTGTTCGAAGCTGTGTGAGACACCCATTCGGTGTGCCACTCAGTTGTTTGTAAGAGAAAACTTACCGTATTAAACATGGTTATTATCATTCATACCATTTTTTATTTTATTGGTTTTGTTATCACTAGTTATATTGTTATTATCTGAAACTTGGTGCAATCAGTTTAAAAAAAAATTTCCGGGATTCATCAGGTTCGCACGAGGAGGTGCTGCAGGCAACGCTGCGGTTTTGGCGCGAAAAGAGGATCACAAACAGGAATCTGGAAACGCTGCGCTTTTACACTGCAAGTGAGTAACCGCAAGTCTGTAAATATCCCCACGTCTATAAATAAGGGTCTGCGTGTTATTGACTGCTGCTGTCCTTGGGCAAGACGAAACCGAATGAAAGTCAATCGCTGTTATGTCTTCAGAGAGAAATATACCCCCTTCTGTGCTTCATGTCTCAAACTGTAGAAACCAATAAGAAACAGTCATGTATGTAGGGACTACACTCCCTCAAACACATTTTTTTCCTAATAACACCAATCCTGTTAAATTAAAGTTGTTTAACTTCCTGATGTCTAATGGCAATAAAATAATGTTTTCAAAATCCCATACGTAGGAATCTTTTTTAAGTATTAAGCAAATAGGCTTTGTAGTTCACAACCCGTTCCGCATATAATTGAACAGGTTTCCTGATCAATTAAAAGACAAGAACCTAAATATGGGACGCTAAATGCTACATTTAAGCACAGTTACTGCTACATGCATTTATTCTTCATGTTTAATTTAACATTGCATTTTAATCGCTTGTTTAAAGAAAAAAAAATTACTGCATTCTTCCAATATTTATGAGCATGTTACCACGAAAAATATTATGTTTCCACGTTTTACAAGTTTAGAAATAATTTTACATTCATAAATGTTTTGCATACTTCATAAATATCTTTGTGTTTATACAGGTTATGCATATGCATATGATGATTTCTCCGTCCTAGCCATTGGAAGTAACTAGAGTGTGAGCAAGCAACGGGTGCAAGCAAAAAACTCACTCTGAAAATGGCGTATGACATTTGCTGTGTTTCATTGATCATTCTAAAACTCGGGCACTAATGCTTATGTACATTAGATGAAATGGGGTTTATATTGCATATGAGCAAGTATCTTATAATCTTAGTTTGATGTTCCTGTTTTATGTCGCATTTGGCACTCCGTAAACTTCTATTTTTACAGAGGTTTCAAATAAAAAAGATTACAGGAAACGCTGCGATTTTAAAAGTTATCATTCAAGTTATTTATCATAATAATGAACAAATAATGAAACTAAATATGTATGTGAGAAATGAGTGAAGAGTAAAGTAAATACTGAGGTGTTTAATTTCCCTGCAGACAGTGTCAGCATTCTGGAATTATTTAAGGCAAAGATTTGACTGTTTAAAAATATCTGCCCTTTAATTTTTCCAATCAGCATCACCCAGACAGTCCTAATACAGTGGTAAAATCCGCGTGCAACACCTGAAGATGAAGAAACAGATGGAAAGAGGGAACTCACATGCAAAAGGTCCAGAAGATTTCCAGAGCACCTCAGATCATGTGGAGTGCAGTGAGCTGTCTGCTGGGTTCCACACTTGGAGAACGTTCATGTGAAAGGTCCAGAAGATTTCCAGAGCACCTCAGATCATGTGGAGTGCAGTGAGCTGTCTGCTGGGTTCCACACTTGGAG